>JAODAC010002557.1:0-36241 GCA_027575185.1 Mimaenictus wilsoni
GACCAGAGCTTGGAGTTTAATTTTTGGATATTTTAAAGTTTAAGGACACTGAAAGATTTCCAAGAGCATTCCATATTTTAACTTTCTGTAACTCAAATTCTAACAGGTTAAACGTAGTAACCAGTATGCAAAATTAAAGAGAATTTAATTCTCTTCTAAATAATATCGGTCGTAATATTCAGAACTATTTCTAAGTTCATTTATATCGCGAAAATTGTAAAATGTAGTTGCAATCATATACCTTAAAATTAAGTGCAATTTTACTGATATATACCGTGGTTAATTTCAGGGATTCTAATGAATATATTTTCATAAGTTTAAACTCAAAAGAAAGAATTTAAATGGCTTTAAAATGATGTTAGATAATATTAAGATGAATTTTTTGTACTTTACTTTTGGGATATTTTAAAATTTCGTAATTTTCAAAACTGTTAAGAGTACTTTAAAGTTTAACTTCCTATAATTTAAGTTCTAAGAGGTTAATTTTATTAAACTTAATAGCAAATTAAAGAGAATTAAATATTATTTCAGATAATCTCGGCCGCCATATTCAGAAATATTTCTAAGTCCATTTATATCGCCGGAAACAAAATGTTCACGAATTTAGTAGCAGTCATTTCCTAAAATCTAAGTCACTTTACTGCTTCAAATCACGTGTTAATTTCTAATAGAATGTTACAGTCTACATTAGAAAAAAAGCCAATTTAATAATCTGTGAAATGAAAACGATTACAAGTCCTAGAAAATACTACAACTCTGAAATAAAGGGATCTAAATATTGCTTGAAAGTTCGTCTAAAAAATTAAGTTTCATCTTTACGGCCTCATAACTCAACTTCGGCCAAATATTTGGCAAACAATGAAAGATAATTTAAGCAGGTTTAGAACAAGGTGATGCACTAGTTTTTAAAATCATTACAACATTTATAACACATTTTTACCTGTCTTTTTTACCTTTTCTGTCGAGGCATTTTAAAAATTAGTTGCGTTAAAATGCATTAACTTAATCTAACTTGTGTTCTGTATGGCTAAATTAGACATGTTATATATAAAATTAAAAAGAATTTAATGCTCTTAAAAATAGATAGGAAATATTAGTACCAAACTATTTTCTATGTCGAATTTTTGCACCTCAATGTATGGTTAACATTTTGAATTAAATTTTGTCTTAGAAGAGGCACAAGTTTATTTCGGTTCAACTTACGTATTTTCAAATAAAAATGTTAGGTCTTCTTTAGTAAATAAAGCCATTTTGTTACTTTTACAAATGATCTGGAATCCAAGATCCAAATTTATCAACAACTCTCAAAACTCAAAAATTACTAGGTCTAAAAAATAAATTCTAACTTTAAGCTTTCATAACTTATTTTCAACACGGCAAAATGTACTTATCCGTATCTACAGTAAAAGGTTATTTCATACACTGTCATATGATTCTATTCACGAAATCCATAAAATTCTGCAACTCCAACTATACGCCTCCAAACACAACTCTAAAAACTCACAAAGAAAAGTCTGAAAAACTACTAGGACTACTTCAACCCTACAATATCCAATAATCTTGATAAAAAATAAAAGACAATTTAATCCCCTTTAAAACGATACCAAACACAGGTTTGTGAAATCACTACAACTATAATTAAAGCCCATTTGAACCGGCGATAAATTTGTTTTAAAAAATCAGATAAACTTGAAAATAAGAACGTTAGCAAGCAGCTCGACTGGCAACAAAAATGTACATCGGAAAGCTCTTGTTTTTTACGATCTGCGTGAAAATTAACCACGCCACGGTAAACACATTTTTCTTCGCCCCCCCAGAACGTGTTATACGACGATATTTAATACAAATTAACCCTAGCCGTCGCGAACCGCCGGATTTTTTCCGCTTTCAGTGTTTTCACATTTTTTTCCAAACCAAGCTCACTGCCTGCAGCACAAACATTTTTGATTCTGCATTTTATCAACGGTGATAAGTTTAATTTTATTCGTCCTCAGCGATATTATAATAACGGCCGGCGTGCACGATATTTAATGGGGCGCAACTGATTTTATCCGAGGAAAAATAAAATAGGGAAGCAGAATAAAAATACGAGCGGCGAAAAAGGTGTGCAACACACACGAAACCTTTTTTTCGTAATTTTTCAATAAGAACGAAACAAACTGCCTTGAAACACACGCAAATATTTTCCTTATTTTCCCTCATGGCTATAGGAGGAGTTTATTGAAGGACCAAAACACAATTTTGTGGAAAATTGAATCAAATATTGGTTAATCCTTCTTTTTTTAGAAGAAATAATGTGTAGAACAAATTATTTATAGAATCCGTTTTCTGGACCGCGAAATATTTTAAAATGAAAAATCACTTACAGTTTATAATTAATGAATAATCCACTTTGTTGCACTTTTACAACTAGTTTTTTCCACACTTATATTTAAGAAAGAATAACTCCACAACGCATATGTGCAGTTTCAGGTGGAAAATCGATGCAATCCTTGAACTTTTCGCGTTTTTCACACAATTATCCTTGATACACGCATAGTTTTATAATCCTGTGATTTTCTTGCACATTTTCGGCATGTATTTCACTAGTTTTCTATCGTTTTCCACTAATATTCACTGTTTTTCAGGGTATTTTCACTGGTACTCCCTATTTTTCACAGTTTTCCACTATTTTTCGTAGTTATCCTCTATTACTCTTAGTTTTCCACTGTTTTTCTTAGTTTCCCAGTGTTTCTCGTAGTTTTCCACTGATTTTCACTGGTACTCACTGCTTTTTTCACTGTTTTATTTTAGATATTAGAGTTTTCTTTCACTATTAACAACAATTGTCACGCAGTTTTCTACAATACACATACAGATGATTTTCTTAAATTTGCAGGAAGAAAAAATGAAAACATTCGCACCCCGCCAAGCATTGCTTCGTAGGATATACTAGCATGGTTGCAGGATGAAAGCTTGCAGAAATAGCAGGAAAACACGCGACGCGCACGCTGCGAGCGCTGGCGGACGACTGACGGCAGGTTTTCAGCAGACATGCGGCGCGCAACGCGAGCCGATCACGACGAGGGCCGAACGCGTACTGGAGAAGAGCTCGTGGTGCAGGCCGTGGCCGGCGTCCGCAACAGAGACGCAGAATCGACTTAAGTCAGTATTGAAGAGGGATGGATGGGTGAGGATGCTGTGGAAGTAGTGGGGAAGATAGTGAATAAGCAGAGCGGTAATTAGAGGAGAATCAGTCGAAGAGGCGCGCGCACAACGCACTGAGACAATTGATACGCACGCCGCCACTGTGCGTCGCCGCGCCGTCGCTGTTCACATCTCTTTCTCTATTTGTTCGATCAAGCCTATGAAGAAGTAAGACTAAGACCATGTAAAGGATAAGATAGAGTTGGTTATGAAGAAACAGATGAAAATTGAACGCACAGTACGAACAGCTCGCTAGACGAGCGGAGTCAGTGCGGATGCAGAACGGTCAAGGATTTGTTGACTGTATGGTGCTGCCAATATTATAGTAGTGTTGAAATTTGGTACCAAGTTTGAAAATTTTATAGATTTTGAAGATTTGAAAAATGTAAAAATTAGAAATATTTTGAAATTTTAGAAGAAAATTACTAAGTTTTCTTAGATATAATATTGAATATAGAAATGTATAGAAATAATATAGAAATGATTTTTCACGAATTTACTTATTTATTTTACTTTTTTATGAATAAATGAATTAGTGAAATTTTCTATAACTCAAAAACCCATCACTCAAATATAAATGACTATGATTTATTTACTTTTTTTACTTCAAAAAGTAAATTTTTTGGAAATGTTTCATGACGTCTTTCTCCTGAAATTTCCTCCTGTATATGAATTTATTAATGTATACATATGTTATGAGAATTAAACCTTTTTAAAATAGCATTCCTGAACTAGATAAACTACAAAGATAAGTCGTTTGAAGTAAAATTTTCATAATGTTTGGAGCTTGTGGTTACATCTCTCATGAGTCTCCGTTCTTGTAGTTTCTCACTGATTTTCACAGTTGTTCACTGTTTTTTCACCTCTTTACTACCGCTGTGATCTTAGCACAACAAACTAATAGGGCTAGCACAACTTTTTAAATGGGGAATTACATTGGAAAGTTATATTATAGCTGTTTGGTCTTAAACAAAAGAATAATGAAAGATGGAACTAATGGTATTAAGTGTAGTATCAACAAATATTTGCAAATTTAACAATTCATGAAAACTGAAACTTTGAAAACGATCGTCGCTGCTCCCTACTGAGACTACTTAAAGCCGCCGAAACATTATCTCAAGAGCCCCAGTTGTAACTCAGTCGGGCCTGTCAATGTTTACACGTTGAAATCGTTTGAATAGCCGAAGCGCTAGCTAAACATATACACGTTTTTCGACCATCATTGGAATTACTTATTTAAAATTTAATAAAAAATAGAAAAGGACGATCTAACTTTATAAATGAAACAAATTTAGAATTATCATGAAATTGCCTATCAGCCTGTGAAAAAAAAGAATCGCCCGACCCTCTTGGCAAATCCTTTTTTTTATTTTAGTGTCGTCCCAATGTATTCCTTATGGAAATAATTAAATTTTCACTTGCCTAGTTTATATAGTTAAACTTAAGCAATCTTCAAGTGGCTAATACGGTGGATCCCATCCTTAACAACATGGCTCTCGCGACCACACGGGGACTGCGACCACTTCCTAACCCACCCAATTCCTGACTGGACATGGTCAGTTCGCGTCATACCTACATAGGTTCGTCAAAAAAGCCAGCATCACGTGCGTCCACTCAACGCAGTTGACACCCCAGAACACACACTATCCATCTGTCCTGCATGGGCCAAGGAACGGGAGGCACTGCTGGAGGCAACCGGCTGCAGCAGCTGCGCACCGGAGCTTCTAGGGAAGGGCATCGTCGAATCTAAGGAAAACTGGCTAGCGATGGTTCGCTTCGCCAAAGGAGTCATCACAGAGAACAGTCAAAACAGAGAACGGAAGCGCACACTTAGCCGACCGCCCTGTCGCACTGACGGAATGCGTATTTCGCGATACCGGTGCCACATCGCTACGGGGGAGCGCACAACACAACTATAACCCAATAGTAGCCACCCTCTTCAGAAGGGTCACTTGCTTCGGTTAGCTAGACGCCGGCAACGCCCAAAAAATCTTCAAGTGCTTAACTCCAATGAATTTGTCTTTCAATTTGCAACAACCGGTGTTAAATTCACTGGGTCAATACTTTCGGTTCAAAAATTAGTACTTTCCAATGTAATTCCCCATTTAAAAAGTTGTGCTAGCCCCATTATTTTGTTGTGCTAAGATCACAGCGGTCTCTTCATTTTAGTTATCAGTCTTTCTTCTGTTTTAACAAATTTCACTTCTATCATTCACGTTTAGATGGTTTTCTTGTTGAAGGTTTTGTTTTCGTGAATAAAAGGCACGGGTGCGTGTCTCGTTGTCTGACCGGACATCTACGCCCAAGAATGTGAATTCGTATGCGTAAATCGACGACGCACAGTGGTTTGTTTGAAGTGACTAATCAACCAAACCAATTAGGAGCGCACTCTCGTCGAAAACGCGCTCGATTTGCTCATTTTGAGGCACAGTATAAAACATATTTTAAGTATATTAAATATTAAACTATCAACATGAAACAAGTGGTAAAATGTTCCTCAACTCTTCTAATTCAATTTGGTGTGGATATTATCGTGAGTCGTTCATGATAAGTCTGTCATTTAGGGAGTTTTAAGAGACATACTTTTTTGAGAACCGCGCTTTCAGCTACAATGTGAGTTTTCCACCCTTATCCATTCTGGGGCGTAGTTGTAACATATATCAAATTGTCCCTTATTTTATGAACTTTTATATGATATAAATATGTACCTGATTATTACACTGGGAATTTCGATTTTGCCGAATTTATTATTATTTAACTAGCATTTATCATATCTTGTTAATGGAGCTAATAATCTATACCTGAAAATATACACTAACAATCTTACAGCAACGATATTTTTGTTTAGAAAACATGCATTTTCTCAGAAGTTTGAAGAAATAAATCTGTTGGGGTTGTAAAAGAGATAACGTGGATGAACGCGGACTCGCTGATGACGACGTAATCGCTAATGCCGACGGACGCACAGGTGAAGACAGACTTGCTGATGAAGACACACTGGCTGCTGAAGATGGACATGCTGGTGTCAACTTTCTGCTGACGATGGACTTCAGTGACGGACTGACGTAGACAGACTGCCGATTGTAAAGAATTGGTCACCTATTTATACCCCCACGAAGGCATCACAGATGGAAGTGATAACGCCACCATTCCTTTGTTCGTCACCGCGAAAACGCTAGAGTTACGTTCTCGCGGTGACGATTTCGACGTCTCAGCAGTCGGGATGTTTATGTCTGGATGATTAGGATTTCGGCGGATGTTGATGTTTGTTCATGCTTCGTGCGGGAACAGGGCTTAGTGACAGCCACAAATCAATTTATTCTATTCTTTCTTTAAAAGTATCGCATTATTTAATCGATTTAATATCTCATAGTGACGTCAGAGTTTATTTTGGCGCCATCTAATTACCAGTTACCACGAAAATTTTTTTTCTTTCATTACTTCATAAAATTAAAAAAAAAACTTTAAAAAAGGACTTAAATTCAAAGTTCATAAGTTCCACAAGTTTTGAAAGCGAATGGAAACACCATGCTCGCATTAATTAGCCTCATTATTCAGATCATTAATTCGGATAAAAGTGTTAAGATAACGTGGAATTTACTCACAATGTTTGCTACGTGCCGGCGCAATTCTTCGGTGATGCGGTGCAGCCGCAAGCCAAATATCGCACCAACCTGAAAATTAATACATAAAATTAGTTGCAACTTTAATTGCCACAAAATTAAAAAGAAATTGCATCTCCAAATGAAACAAGAAAGTTTTTTAAAGAGATAGCCGTTTGTTTCTCAGCGTAATTGCAAAGTTCGTCATTGCGTTTGAGAAAAAAAACTCCACAGAAAAGTGTTTCGAATTCAAATTAATTGGCCTCGACGTCGAAATGAAGCCATAGAGGCACACGTAAGACTCGCAATTATGCAACTGCACCTTATAAGTACACCGGCTGAGCGTCCGTAATGAGATTAATGCGAAGATTACGAAGTTTCTGCGCGGGAATTGTAATTAAAATCGAAATCGAAGTGCTAATTACGATTCGGACGTCCGTGGCATCGTCATCGATCGTTTGGATAGGAAAAAGAGATGCATATGATTGCGTTTGAGACGTATGCGTATTGCGCAGCACATTTCGATGTGGCTTAAGTAGACGTGAGACAATTAATTTCGTCTAATTTCTCATTATATGCCTGTCGACGCGACGGGTTGGTTTAATCGAAGAAAGCGTTTTTTGTTTCATCATTTAATTGATGTTTGATTAATATATTTAATACATTTTGAAAGCCGATGTTTAAGATGTTAATGACGTCAGAATTGATTATAAAGCCATCTGCAGTTCAGAAAAGGAACTGGTTATTTTAAAATTTGGTTTAAAGTAATTTTTATTGGAAACTAAGCATATATTTGAACGTTGCTGGCATTAAAACGAAAAAAAAAAACGAAAATATATGCCACTTCATCGTCAAGACGTCATAATATGCGTCAACAACATCTACAATCGAAAATAGACACTAATAAACTTGATATATCAATATTTTGTCCGAAAAAATGGTTTTTCTCATCTTCTTGTAGGACTGAAACGTTTTATCCTGACTTTCATCAACTTTTCGGCTTTGTTTAGTACATTTAACGCTTTGTAATGACGTATAGTCAACTATTATAACGCCATCTGCAGTTTGAAAATGAACTTGTTGCTTTATAATAAGGTTTAAAGTAAATTTTCGTTGAAAACGAGGCTTATTTTTTATTTTTTCTATTGTTGCATCGAAAAAATATATTTTCATAATGTCACAGTCTGCTGTGCGCCATCTAAACTTGAAAATATACGCTAATAATATTGATATAACGATATTTTTGTCCAAAAATGTTTTTTTTTCATCTTTATGAAGGAATAAAACAATTTATCCTAACTTTCATTAACTTTTCGACTTTGTTTTATACATTTAACACTTCGCAATGACGTCATAGTTGACTGAAATGCCATCTGTAGTTTGAAAAATGATCTTGATGCTTCAAAATTAGGTTTAAAATAAATTTTCGCTGTGGCTTATATATATTTTAACTTTACTATTGCACATCGAAAAAATATATTTTTATGATGTCACAGCAGACCTCAGCGGCATCTACACTTGAAAGTATACGCTAATAATGTTGATACAATACTATTTTAGCCCAAAAATGGGTTTTTCATCTTCACGAAGAAATACAACATTTTATCCTACCTTTCATCAACTTTTCGTTTTGGTTTTATACATTTAACACTTCGTAATGACGTCAGATTTGACTGGCACGCCATCTGTAGTTTGAAAAATGAACTTGATGCTTCAAAATTAGGTTTAAAGTTCATTTAATTTGAAACAAGCCACATTAACTAGGTTCATTTGTTCAATTTATACATTCAATACTTTTTCAGGACGTCCTAGCGAACCTTAACATCTACAAGAGAATATATTCACTAATAACCATAGAATAACGATCTTCTTTGCTAAACTTGAAATTTCTCACCATTCTGAGGGAGTAAACCGTTTTATCCTGTTTTTCATAAATTTCATGACAATTTTATAAACATTTTATGTTTAGGAATGACGTCAGCGTTTATTTTGATGCCATCTAGAGGTCAAAATAGTTATTATCTGACGTAAAAATCGATTTTAAACTTTGTTGTTCGATATTTCTGAATAACGTTGAATTATTTAAACTTTAGGCGAGGCTGCTAACGTAGCTCAACGTCTGAACATCTCAAACTCGTCAATTATTCGCCAGTCGGATAAGTGCCAGCAATCACCTGCCATATTTGGCGACGGCGACGTGTTGCACAATACTTAGGCGCCATTAAAACTTAAGTAACACTAGACAAAGTCCACACTAACAGCGGAAAGCCATAACCTGCTGGCGTTTTTTTGTTCCATATTATATGATTGCAGTCACAATAAAGCAATGATTCGAGTAATTAAAGTAATCATACGTTTCTTGTAACGTTTGTTTTGTTTTTGTTCGCTTCGGCGTTTTGCAGCTGCGTTGCATAAAATGAAATAGGAGAAGCTGATAAAAATGTTTATTATGAGAGATTTGCAGGAGTCAGTATTGACTGCCAAGTTGCTTTGTTGTTGCTAGGCTTGGTTGTAGGCTTGGCATTGACTGAAGGGTTTTAAAAGTGTAATTAGTTGATTGTGTAGGCCCCGGATTAAATTACGATTTATATGTTTATAGAGTTTAGACGGTTTGAAAATTTCATCATTTTGTGTATAATTATGGTAAAGTTTAATGATTAAAGCCTAGAAATGTCAATTTTATTTAATATACGTGGTTTTTCCGTCCTTCCGAAGCAATTTTAGCACTTCTATGAGCATATTTACTGTTTTGCAAAGGGCAGGTTGCTGGCCTCGCCCTCAAACGCTCCTCTTTTCGCACACGGACTTGGGACCGTCGTTAGTAGACGACAAATCAATAGAGTATGTCAAATCACTGTTCCTCTGCTTCGTCGACTTATGCAAAGCCTTCGACAGGATCCGTATTACTGATGTACTACAGGTGCTGAGAAGTAGAAGAGTAGAGGCTACGATCATAAACGTCATAGAAGACCTCTATACGCAAAATAGCATGAACATAAGAACAAAGCAAGGGACGAATGAGTTCATAAAAGCGACAGATGGAATCAGGCAGGGGGACAGCCTAAGCCCGGCCTGATTTAATCAACTTTTAATCCATAATCAAGGATGAAATAACGGCCCCACTGAAGAACAAGAGAGGATGCAATGCATGGTCATCGGCAAACACCCCATTCGCTGCTAGTTACAAGCGAAGAACAAAATCATTGAGCAAGTAAACACCTACACATATTTAGGCGATGTAATAACCAGCAACAAACGACTAGGCGAAGAAGTTCGTGGCACAGTAACCAAGGCCACGAAGCTGTCAGGAGCCATAAACAATATAATATGGAAAAACAAATACCTCAGCACGAAAACAAAAACCCGCATTTACAAAACTTGCATTCGCTCGATCCTCACGTATGCTAAGACAAGGGCTGAAACATCAAAAAGCAAACAAACAATGAGAACGGCTGAAATGATCCTCAGGCGAATAAAACGGATGACCCTACCGGATCGAATACGAAGCGACACCATAAGAGCTGAATTGGACGTAGAAGACATAGTCAAGTGGGACAGGCCCAGAAGAAGGCAATGTAACGATCACGTCGACAGGATGACAAACAACAGGATGGCAAAATGGGCAAAAACCAATCGCCCCGCCACCAAAAGACCGGTAGGAAGACCACCGAAGAGGTGGTCAGAATCATGGAAGTCAACGTCGGAAGAAGCATGAAGCACCACAAACAGGCATGAGCCTACCGGAGAGGAAGAGGAGGAGGATACGCGGTTTTTCTGAAATATCAAGATTTTTGTCCAATTAATTTCAGAGGCCTATAACGTACTGGATAAAAATTATATTCCTTTAAGAATGATATCATTAGAAACAGCTTTTATAGGACTTTCACCTCAAATAAAACATAATTATTTAGAGACATTTGACTAGAGTCCAAAGTAAGGAGAACCAAACCTATTTTAGTGTTACCTACATCTTGTAGGTAAAATAGGTTTAGAACTTAATTTCGTGGCTCAATAACATACAATTCTAGCATAAGTGAACATAGCTTGACGTATCATTTTGAAGAGCATTTAAAGATCTACAAACACATACATATTTTGAGTAATTGGACCTGAAATTGTAACGTTTAAAACAGGATTAAGTCGAAATAACAACAGCACCAAATTTTGGTGAAAAGAAATGTTTAAAAGTATGTGAACAACTATCAACAGGGGTTGCATCATTGAATCATATATCATTTTAAAGAGCGTTAAATAAGCTTCATATTGATTACAAATATATGTATTTCGAATAATTAGTTTAATAGATACCATGCCTGAAAAGCAAAATTAAATGTGAATCAATTATGTTTGATAGAAACACTTATTTCTCGGCCATAGAACATCTACATACAATTACAATTGTATCATTGTTTAGGATTCGTATCACCTGGAAGTTTGTTTAATAGACTATTAATTGATATCAAACATATTTATAAGGAGTAATTAGATTGAATGTTATAATTCCTTGAAGAAACAAAACCAGAGAATGGGTAGAAAATGTGTATTTGTAGAAATGTAACCTTTGACTTTACGTACTTATAACTCCGTAATAAAAATATGCACTTTCTTATATTTAGCAAAATCTTAAATTACGTTTAATGAGTTACTAACTCATTTCAAACATATTGATATTGAATAAATAATTTTTAAATTATAAGCCCGAACTGAAACAAAAAACAAAAAATGTATAAAAAAATCGGTCTTAATTCTAAGCCATACAACGCCCTAATCAAAATATATTCTTGTTTACGTTTAGTATCACTTCAACGAGTAATTAATAAGATAATAACTGATATCCTGCATATTTATTTTGTAAAATCAGATTGAAGGTTATAACGCCTAAAAGACGAAAAGTGTCTACAAAATGTCTCAAAACTATATTCAGTATTCTCGGCCCCATAACGACACAAATCAAACATATACTATCTTATGTTTAGCATCTTTTTAAAGTGCATTTAAAACGCCACAAATTCTTGTCAAACATATTAATAACGAATTATTAGTTTAGAAATTATAGGCCTAAAAAGAAACAATAAACTAAAGGCGTGTGCAAAATGTATTAAAACTAAATTCAGACTTCTCGGCCTTATAACGCCTTAATTAAAGTATATACTTACTTATGTTTGGTATTAACTTAAAGAATAATTAATACTCTACTAATTCATAACCAACATATTAATACTGTTCAATTAGACAGATTGTTATAACGGGTAGAAAACTAAACGTTTCTACAATATATACCAAAACTAAAGTCTTCCTTCCCGACTCAATAACGCCCTAATAAGATCATATACCATTTTATGTTTGGTATCTGTTTAAAGTGCATTAAATAAGCTACTAATAGATATCAAACATATTAACATCAAATAATTAGATTGGTCGTTATATCCTCCAAAAGAAACAATAAGTAAAAAGTTTACAAAATGTACTAAAATCAAATTCGAACTTTCTTTTCAGCCCTACAACCCCCTTATAAATAATTATACATTGTTAAGTTTGGTACGTCAGAGAAGTAGGTTTAATAAGCTACAAACTGATACAAAAGCCAAGAAATTCTAATGACTCAGTAAAAAGTTATGACGACTTTTAAAAACCTATTCAAATTTCTAAACACTATCAACCATTATTTTATGCATTATAATAAGGAAGCAACAGATAGTTTCTTAATCTCAGCTTTCTAGTAATAAATGAACACTTAAAAAAGGCGTCTGACAACACCTCACTACTCATAAATCGCTAGACAATTTGATAATCGAACAATATCTATGCACTCACGCATGATATACGTACCCACATATTCGTATCATGCATTTTGTTCGCTGAACCCGAAAACGATTCAGCTTTTTAATCGTTCCACCGTCAAATGAATCACGCTTATAGACTCACGCTACTTGTCTGACATTGAACTGCAATTATGCATTCGGATGCACTACACTGCATCCACCACCTCGAGTTGATATATGGTCAGATTATGATAGTTAGCCGCTATTATTATCCAATTTACCCACTTATCAGTAGCGTCGAACGCTTTTCTGACCTAAATCTACCTAAATCCTCGCGCTATGCATACTTACCGCCAATCTGAGGCACAGATAAACGATGATATCATATAGAAAACAGCGGAAAAAGACGCAATTAATAATAGTTTAGAGTTTAGCGTAGGGAAAATTTGCACGTTGTTTAATCTCCCTGGAGTTGCTCACGGCATAAACGTGCGAGGAAAATTTCCATATTATCCCATCGCATATGTCGGTGGATATACGTCGCCGGGCGCAGCCATCGATCGAATGTAGTATAACGAACCAATCAATAGCCGCTAATAAATTACCGAGTTATTTATAATTCACGTTTTTCCTGCGCGCTGCGCGTACTCGTACAAAACCGTTGGCAGGCATATCATGTGCACACACAACCTCTTGTCTTGTGTGGACTAATTAAAACATGTGAGATTAAGTACTGTGCATGCATTTAAATCATTATTTAGTTCTTCAGTTCGTGGGTAACATTATATTGATGTATTTCACTTGTTTCATTGAATATTCATAGGGTTGGCTGGAATTGTTCAAGGAAATTGTTCGAAACCAGTTTTGGAAAGAAACTATAGGAATATCTAGGGCATCAGAAGGAATAGAAAGTTGAAATTGGTATCATTTTGTAGCTTTTTAACATTGGTTTTCTAAGGGATAGAGGGAAATTATCAAAACTTTGAGAAAATTAAGATATTGTAGGAAAATCCCAAAATTTATGCAGTTATGAGATTGTCTAGTTTAAACCTTTGTAAGTCGGATATCAAAAATTATATAAAGTTGTGCTTGATGTCATTTTGTAGCCTGTTTAAGTAGCTTTCATATGGTTGATCTACCGTTACATTACCTCTACTTTTTAGGTCACAAATTTGATTAATACTTGGATGAAATAGGTAAAAATAGGTTAAATGATTTAATGCACACTTTTAAAGCAATGATTGATATCTCGAAAAGTATTTGTGCTATATTTTAGAATAAGGTATCATTTTGAAGCTCTTTATATACGCTTTCAAACGAATCCATGAACAACAATTAAATATTTGTGATATATGAGAAATTTACGAATTTATAAGAAGTAATAAATATATGCAGGGAATTTCATCCTGTCTTATCGGTATCTAGGAAAGTACTAATGATATCTACTTGAATATGGTATTATTTGAAGCCTTTTAAAGTAGCTTTCAAAAGGTCATATGAGCAAAAATCAAATATTTGTGATATGTGAGAAATTTATGAATTTGTAAGAAGCACTGAATATATACCGAGAATTTTATCCTTTACTTTCATTTGTTATAAAGGGAGCATATAAAATGATATAGGTATGATCATGATGTCAGTCTATAGCCTGTTATATCAGCTTCATAATGGTATCTTCTATGTAAAAATAGATATATTCATTTCGTTAGAACATCCGTAGAAAACACGTTGATACAAATGTACAAACAATACTAGTTTAATTTAAGTCTTATGTAAAATGATATATATCTAAAATTGTAGCAGTGATATCATCTTGTGTGAGATATCATTTTACAGGCCATTAAATGTACTCTCGAATTGTTACTTCGGCGTATTTATCACAATCTGCATTTGCCCACAAAATTCAAACAAATTTGGGGAAAAGACTGTGAAACCAGCGAATATATTTTTTGTTAGTACTCATTAAAATTACAAATATCTCCGTAAATATTAAGAGCAGTGTGGTGAATTTTGTATAATTTCACATTTGTTTTAATGTGCTTTAATAAAATAGACAATAGAAATGTTGTGTTAATCTCGCCAAAAAGTCCTAAATAGAAAATTTTAAGCAATATCAAAAATTAAGTTTTCGAAGCTAAAAATTAGTTTAGCTCCTAGTTCTTTATCCTAGTAATAAGCAAATGTATTACAAAATTAACACTATAGAATATCTTAACTGTTTCTCTCAAAATTTCAGCGAAACACTTTTAAATAAGTTTATGTCGAAACTAATTTAACTGAGCCCTGGAAACTAATATGTGTAACACAACAATATCAATAAATATGGATGGCTTAAATATGTCAGAACGTAGCCGAAAAGTTGCGAATATCGATAAGATACCTGGTAACAGAGCAACGTGGGCGGGTCAAACTCGGGTCATAAAAGCTTGCTGGACCAAGTTTGCATGCAACGTGGCGAGTTACACGCAATTCCGCTCCAGGTTGTAATAGTTTGTCGGATAGTTAATGTTATTACGAAGCGCATCATACGCCGCGCAGATGGGTAATAACCCTTTACATGCAGCCACCCAAATTTACGTATCTCAGGGATATACGCTCGTAGACAAAAGCAGTTTGTTAAATTTCCATCTTTCGGAAACGTATTTACTTACATTTGTGTTTAAACCATCATCAGTTGTATGTTGCTGTAAGCATTTGTGTAGGTTGTATATGATATTAAAGGGTATTTGAAGATCTGTATATGATAGTTTATACAGGCGGGTATCATTTTGTAAGGTTGCTTTTGATCCCGGAAATATTTAGTTCACAGTTTCAGAACGTAAATATTTTTGTTTAAGACAAATAACTTTTGGCATAAAAACGTAAAATTGAGAAATCAGACGTTTAATTGTAGAGAATTTAATGAGCTTTCAGAAGATTCTCTAGATAAGAACGTATCATTTTTGACAAGCTGCTGGTGATAAGTTATGTTATTACATAAAGATGAAAATGATGAAAATTTGAATCATCAAAAATGTACAAAGTTTAAAGCATCATAACTTTTGACATTTTCGATATAATTACAATCATTTTGAAGTTTATTAAATCGTCTTTCAGATGATATCATTTCCGATATTTTATCAAGTGTGCATATACGGTTCCTAATTCGTGAAATATTTAAAACATTTATTTCGATACTCCATAGAAAACTTTGTTTATAAATTGTCAGTCGTCATTACTCCCTTGTTTATGACTGAAATTTAGTTTTTTGACGACTTCTGGAAGTACATTAAGACAGCTTTCAGATATTATGATACATAACGATGTATCTTTTTTGTTGAGCAAGCATTAGCTATGATAAATATGTATCACGAAATATGATTTCGATCAGAACCAACAAAACTTCAAAAAAGTAAGGACAAGTTTACGGACTTATTACTTCCGACATAATACGCCAAACTAACTATGTTCGACATTATTTTGTAGCTCTTTAAATATGCTTTCGGATAGTGTTTTACATAACGAAGTATCACTGTTGTAGGTGCTGTTATTTTGTAATGATACAAGAACTACGTTTTGGTTATAAGATTTCTTTCGCCCAGTTTAAGACGTCATAAATCCTAACTTTATTAAGAATGACAATCACTATATTATAATTTAAAAGTTTATTAAACCAGCTTTCAGATGAGTTTATACAAGAGTATGTATCTATTTTCTTAGGCTTGTATGAACCTTTGTAAAAAATGGAACCAGAAATTTAGTTGCGATTATAAACCAAAAATTAACAAAATTGTAAGAACATGTTTATGACATCATAACGAATCTGTATAATTGCTCAATATAACTATTTTTGGTAACATCTTCAAGCACTTTAAGCAGTCTTTCTGATGATACCACCCACAACGAAGTATCACTATGCTAGGTGCTGTTATTCAACAGTGAAAGAAGAAGGAATTGTTGTTGGATAATTTGTTTTGTTAAGTTTAAGCCTTTATAAATCCCAACTTAATTACTGAAACTAAATATTATCTCATATCATTTAAAACCTTATTAAACTAGCTTTCAGATGATGTCATACACGAGTATATAGCATCTTTCTCAGGTTGGTATGGTTTAGGAAAAAATAAAACATGAAAAATAATGTCGATTCCTAATAAAAAATAATAAAATTGTAAGAACATGTTTATGATATCATAACTTCCACACAATTCCTCAAAATAGTTCTAGTTTGGTATCATTTTGAAGCCCTTTAAGCAATCTTCCTGATGGTACTGTAGATGCTGCTATTGTTCATTGTAAACACATGCTTTATGCTAATTATGTTTTGTAACGTTTAATTCGTTATAAGTCTTGACTTAAGTACTGAAATTAAATATCTTTTATATCATTTAAAAGTTTATTAAATCAGCTTTAAGATGATTTCTATTATAAATAGTATTATTGTTATATGCAGCCGTTATTCCAGCGATAACAACGAATTCCTCGAAATTGTGTTACCAAACCTTTGTTTACGCATATACAAAACCTAATATTGATAAAAACAGGTCAAGAACAAAGAAACAGTAATTATTTAAGCTTTAACAGCTGTAACCACAGAGATTAAACACAATGCAGGTGTTCTTACAGCAACGGCCTTGATATAAAATGAATGCAAGCATATCGAGTGCAACGCTGCTGTTGTTGCGCCAAGAAACACTTTTTCCAAATGACTTATGCCCAGTTTGCTGTCATTCCACTTCGACTGCACTGCTACAGATCTGAACTGAACATATTCATAAAACGACAATTTCCTGTTTACCTCGAACATGCGGCCATGTTTTTGTTTACATTTTCAAGCGCAACAAAGCGCCCAAATAAAACAATCTAACATTACAAAAATAGAAGACGCTCTAATCTGCAGTTTTTCGAGATTACTATACACGTAATTTTATATAAAATCAGGAATTTCTTGATGATGCACAATTGCATCTGCTCTGCAACAGGTATACGTTTATAAGAGCAATACAAGGGCGACCCATGTCGCGAGGCAGTTCTTAATAAGAGCAGGTAGTCGACGGAGATGGAGTGGAGATGCAATACACGCAACACAACACTCGGTAAGAATGAATCTGGACCAATCAAGACGTGGATGCGAGACAGGTGGCAACCGTAGGATACCTGTTCGAAGTCATCAGCCATCCTTGGCGGTTTTGTAATCTCTGGTGATGCGTATACAATCCACAATGATTTGACCTAACCTAACCTGAGTAAATACGACTACTGCCTGCTGGGTTTGGTAATGTCTGGTTTGGTTATAAAATGTGACAATGTCGCCGAAACGAAGACGTAATGTTAACAATTTGACATGGTATTTACCTGTCCAACTTCTTTCAAACACAAGTTGCTTGATGATACTTAGGTATTTTAAGTATTTCCTGCTTTTTGTTTGATATTTTCTTTCATAACTTTTGTAATATATTCTTGAGATTAATCAGTTTGATATCTACTTGTAGCCGGTTTAATTAACTTTAATACATAGTTTATTACATCTCTTTAAGTAAACTAGTTTAGCTGATATAAAGAGTTAAACGTTAGAATGAAAAATTGCCGAGAAATCGTGATTGATTTAAGTCATGTTTCTCAAAGTAGGAAGAAGTTATTTATGTAAGCTTAGCATCATATGAAAGCCAGTTAAATTTTCTATTCGATGAAACCATCTAAATCTTTGGTTAATTAATATTTTTGCCGTTATTAAGGGAAGAAACTAAGGAAATTGTAGAACAAGAAAGCGTCTGAAAAGAATGTAAGTGAAATAAGTCAAATTATTCATGGAATACATCTGATTCTCTAAGATATATTAGGATTACATTTTTTATTAAATTTTCTATAAAAAGCTCTTTATTTCATACATTTGTGATGAATATTTAAGTAGTAATTAAGGCATTAATATTCAACAATTTTGGAAGTACAAAAATGTCTGCCAACATTTTTAATTTTATTAAATTGCATGGAAATAATTGTAATATTTCCGAAAATGAACCATCATATGAAAGCGAGTGAAATTGTCTATAAGAAAGACCTAATGCCTTCTTGGTTTGTCAAATTATTTATCACTTATTAAGGGTTAAATTGTGATAAAATTTAAAACGACGAAAAATAACATTAAAGATTTTTGAATAATTTAAGCGCAATTATTTAAATCTCCAAAAATACTAAGTCAAAAATACTGACACTATATCAAAGCCCATTAAATTACCTATAAAATAAGCAATTTGCATCTCTGAATGTTAAATATTTTAGAAGTTATTAATGATTTAAATTTGGAAACTAAAAACTAAAACAAGAAAATAGAATGCGAACAATTTCAGTTGATTGTTGATCATTCTCATAGAAGTATTGTTTTTATTTAAGTACATACACTGACATATTAAAGCCAATAAAATTGTCTACCAGGTGATTGTAATACATTCTTTGTTCACTAAATACTTTAATAGATATTAATCGTTAAATTACGATAAAATTTAGAACGACAAAAAGTAGCAGCGAATATTTGCAATTGATTTATGTGAAAATACTTATGCTACACTGAGAAATAATTATAATCTGCGAAAACCCGTTAAATTCTATGCAAGATCATGTAAATTTCATCTATGTATGTTAAATATTGTAGTAGTTATTACGAGTTAGAATTTGAAAAACACATATTAGAACACATATGACTGCGAAATGTTTAAATTGTTTTTTTTTGAAATTACGTATCGGAGTAAATTTTCTATTTAAAAAAATATAACATCATATGAAAGCATGTTAAATTATCTATTATATGTACCCAAAACCTTCTAAGTACAGCAAAAACTTTAGCAATTATTAAGGGTTGAATTATGAGAAAATTTTCAAAGGTGTAAAGAAAAAGCGAATATTCGCGATTGATTTATATACAATTAATTAAGCCAACAAGATAACTACCTCATAAATATATATACCGTACGAAAGCCAATTAAATTTTCTATAATATTTGGGCAACCTTGTGAATGTGCGTTTGCAATTATCATTGTTATAAAGGGTTGAAAGTGGTTCACTTTTTACAACGAAAAAATTATTACAAATGTTTGGTATGGGATTAGGTCGGTTTTCTCACAAATACAAAAACAAAAATATATTATGTTATACATCATTAGAAAGGTCTTCAAAACAGCTTTCTAATGCGGCTACTAAACTTAATTTGTTATTGTTTAATCGTATGTTACAGATGATTTTCATACCATGTTTCCAATTAATTTACTTATCGTTTTATAGTCGAATATCTAAACTTCTGTAAATCTTCAGATATCACGAGTAATATCCTGTAAAAGTTGATTTAATTTACTATCATATGATACTAAAGTTATTTTGTTATCAATTACAGAAGTTAGGAAAAAAACCTCCCAAAATTTTAAATACATTTTCTCCCATCATCTTGTAAATTGTAATGCGTACAATCTGAAATGAAACCACAAAAGGAAAAGAATATTGTCATAATTGCTATTTGGTAAGCCCTCCAACGCAGCGTACTAATCACTTCACATAAATCCGACAATAAAAACAATCATGATGATAAATGAACGCACATTAAGACAATTTGAAAGACCGACTTATAATAGGGATGAATATTTTTAGACTTTCTTGGCGGTTACGGAAAAAGTAGAAAGAAACATTTGACATGCATATTATTCTTTCCATAATGTGCATAACAATAAATAATTGAAAAAACTGAAGTGAAAAATGTGATGTAGATTTTGATTTTCATCTGTTCTCTGCGTAATTTGTTGCAATTTAGAAAATTGTGTGATTACATGGCACTGAGCAAACAATCCAGTGCAATTATTTTCGACTTAGGCTTAAGTCAACTCAACCCCGTGAGTCAATTACAGGTAAATACCAACACAAAATGATTATCTTTTTTTTCGACTTATTGAGGTTCTTTTCTGCCTAAAAAATTGAGAGGCTCATTAAAATGGGGGATATCTTGGGATGCGATTGATAAATTTTGCTAAAATTTGATGTAGGCACAGGCAGTTAGTGTAGAAACACTATGGAGGTAGAAACAAGTTTTTATTTTCACTAATTTATCTAAAAAATGATTTCGTTTGAATTACTTCGATTTTTTTGAGAAAAAAAATGCAATACATTTTTCAATGTTAAATGAAGGATCGAAGCAACTTTGCGACGTATAAATAGATGACACCAAATGAAAGTCAGTTAAATTTATTATTAGGTACAGGTAGTTTCATCTCTATTTGTGAAACAGTTCAGATGATATTCACGGTTAAATTATGATAAAATTTGGCTACTGACATTGAGATAAATATCTATCCCATGTTTTTAGTTACATTGTAAAGTGTAATTACTTATAGGAGCAAGCCTGGTACCTTTGAAATGTTAGGACCTTATGAAAGATTGTTAAATTCTCTTTAAGATGAAGCTAATTTCAATTTCGGTTGTTAAAAACTTCAGTAGTTACTAAGGTTAAAATACGTCAACATATTGGGATGAATAAATGTATCTCTAAACGATTGCGATCATTCTAAGCAAATTTCTTAATAGAAATAAGATTGCTCTGTAAAAATGAATAGACCCACATGAAAGCCAGTTAAATTATCTATAAAATGATGTTAATTTTGGCTTTATTTAATAAAGGCTTTAGTTGAAAATTAAGGGCTTAAATAGGAGAATATTATTGAATTAGCAAATTTGACTTTACAAGTTTGCGATTGATTTAAATAAAATTACTCAAAGACGCAGGATAGCTCATTAAGAAGATCAATAGAATATGAAAGTTAGATACATTTTCTATAAGATAGCGTTAATTTCATCTTTGGTTGTGAATAATTTTAGTAGTTATTAATGGTTGAAATTCGCTATTTTTTTGTATTACCAAATGTGACTCAAAGCAATTACGATGAATCAAAAGCAACATTTCTTATAGAAGTATGATTGTTGATAAAAAATAAGTCACACCATATTAAATCCAGTTAAATTCTCTATAAAATGTTGTTAATTTAATATTTATTTGTTAAAACCTTTTGCTGTGATTAAGGGTTAAACTGCATTAATATTTATTTCTGGTTGAACCAACATACCTGCAGAAACATGCGATCGATTTTAATGAAATTACTCAAGTAAGTAATATTATTAGTTTAGAGTGAATAGAATCATATGAAACCCTGTTAAATTTCCTTCAAGATGAAGCTAATTTCATCTTTGTATGTTAAAAAATTTAGATGTTATTAAGGATTAAATTATGCTGAATATTCAGGATGGACATAAGTACATGAAAGGTATTTACTGAAAAGATAGGTTGGTTTAAGTCAAATTTCTCATAGGATCATGTTTGATACGTAAGATAAATTGATGCTCTTAGAAAGCCTGCTAACTTTTCTATAAGTTGATACTAATTTCAGCTCCAAATGCTCTAAACTTTAGATTTTACGAAGGATTAAAATATGTTTTGATAATACAGTTTTGATGAACTAATTCAACTGCAGAAATTTGAGTAAAATTTTGATTTGAGTAAACTTACTTATATAAGCAAGACTGTTGTTTAAGAAAAGATAGTACCTAAAGAAAGCTAGTTAAATGTTCTATCTTATGGAAATAATTATATATATGCACGATTAGAACTTTAGCAATTATCAAGAGCAATGTAAAAATCTAAAAACGAAAAAATTAGCAACAAAAAAATTTTTAAATTGGATTTCGTGGACTCGTTCCCTACAATCAAACAAAGTTTTGTTATGCACATTTTGAAAGACCTTAAAAGCAGCTTCAATTTGATATAAAATTTACAAAGTACGCCGTGCAGTTTTTGCTTAAGAGTCTCTAAAAATGTCTATAAAACTCTCAATCAACCTGAAAACCAACATATACATACGAAGATAAAACCAAAATGATGTCTACAATGAAAAATTAATATTTATAGCATGTTATGCGTATCTTTCAGGAGGTTTTTTTTTCATTCGAGCGCGCTTTTTTAACACTCCATTACGAAAATTACGAATGCGTGCGTGGCATCGATCTTGTCTCGTCTGTGGTTTTTTATTCCGTACACAATTATACTACCGAAAATGTTCCCGAATCCTGCTCGACAAAACGCAAACTACAAGCGCAACAACAACACGAAACGTAAATACCGGTAGACAGACTGGGTTTTCAGTATTATCATCGATCCGGCGAGCGTTTTGTTGTACAATTCCGCCGCGATCCGACTTTTCGACCGTCGGGCCCGCTCCATTTATAAATTATTTTATAATTAATGTCTGTCGTATTATCCCGAAAAGTTTACGGCCATGCATTGCAGTAGTGCCACGGCGATGGATGATGAAGCGACACACCGACGACAAAAAATCACAAGCAATTTCCACAAAGTTTAAATTAGACGTAATTATCATTCGTCGGCATGCTAGGGCTTGAGGGGGGAGAGTGGGATGGAGAGGGAGAGGCCTGTGAATTATTTATTTCGGTCATGCAATCGTCGGAAAAGTTTACGGTAAACCTTGCCTATGAGTTTAATCAGTTTTCGGAGGTTTTATGTGGCATTACTAATGCTTAGTGCATAGAGAATGTCACTATGTTCCTTTGGGCGATGGAATGAATAGATTTATTCATTTTTCATAAGTAAATCATGTTTAATGTTGCTTAATTTAAGTATAGAGCTTCTTAAATCTTAATTAAGTCAACTTTCATACTGTGGAAAGGACTTTTCGATGAGTTATGTCTAAAAAGTAGAGATAACGTTTTAAAGGGTGTATTTTGAGAACTACTGGTTAAATTTTAATTAAATTCGATAAAGTGGTGTGTTTGACAGATTTTTTTGTCTTGAATGAATTTACTATATTATATTGTTCCTTGGAAATTGGAAAAAAGCGTCGTTTTTTCACGGTCTCTTGAAAATTGAAGACGAATATGTTACCAATTTGAAAACCACTTAAATTTCCTTTAATATGTTGCCGCTTTTACAGTAATAACTTTAGTAAATATCGTTAATAAAAATTGAAATAAGAGAGAAATTTTATATTCGTGTATGTAAAAACAGTCAGGAATTTTAAAATTTGATTATTTTGGAAACTACTGCTTTAAAATTATTAATATTAGCTATGTTAAAGGAAAATTAATGTGAAAGTTACTCGGTTAAATAGAAATATCGTATTTTTAAAAGTTTTCAAGAAAATTGTAATGATTTGGATTCCAGTTTTTGAGACAAAAATGTTTCAAAATGTTTCGAGCTAATATACTCAGGGAAAATCGAAACAAATACAAATATGTTTAACATCTAATAAAAGCCAATTAAACTCTCTTTAACATGTTTTAAGTATTTACTTATGGAGTTAATATCTACCGAGATATCGTCATTTGAAAATGTTATATGTAAATAATTCTATGAAAGTCTATGAATGAAATGTCCTGAGTTACTTTAAATTTGGAATAGTTTGGAAAGTATTGGCTTAATTTTGATAAAATTGAGTATACTGAAACAAAATTAATGTAAAAGTTATACTGTATAATGCCAAAATTCTACATTCAATAGTTTTCAAAAAAATTGCAACTATTCCATTCGTCAGGCATTTGAGACAAACATGTTTCAAAATGTTTAAAACCGAAATATTTCCAAGAAATAGCAATTTGTTAAACCATGTTTCACATAAAATGAAAGACAATTAAATTTTCTTTAAGTTGAAGTCAATTTTAGGTCTTAGTATTAATAATTATAGATAAGATCGACATTTAAAAAGTAAGTCATTGAAAAACTTGAAATATTACAGAAATATCCACTATAATTTAAAAGTCGGAATATTTTGGGAACTACTGATTAATATTTGGTAAAATTGGGTATATTGAAAAAAATTAATGTAAGAATTATCCAGTATACTATTAATACAATAGTTATCTTAGTTTTCAAGATAATTACATTTGAATTCCATTCGTCCAAATTCGGAGGCAAAATGTTTTTCAAATGTTTAAAACTATAATATTCGCAGAAAAAGAAACTTAATGAAACAAATTTTACACCTAATGAAAGGCTTTTTTTTTTAATATGTTGCTGGAATTATTTCATAGAAATAATAACTTTGCAAAATATAGACGGTTGAAAATGAGAGTTACGAATAATTGAAATATTCAAGAAATTTCCGATTTTGATCTTAATTGGAATAATTTGCAAACCACTGCTTCAATTTAGATCAAATTCGGGGTATTAGAAGAAAATTCATGTAATACTTGTCGAGTGTAATATCAATATACTACAGTTATAATAGTTTTTAAAATAATTACATTTGAATGCCATTAGTCCAAATTCGGAAGCAAAATGTTTTTCAAATGTTCAAAGCAAAAATACTCACAGAAACGGAAACTTAGTGAAACAAGTTTCACACCTAATGAAAGCCAATTAAATCTGTTTTAACATGATGTCAGAATTATCTTGTAGAAATAATAACTTTGCTATCTGCAGCCGATTAAAAATTAAATTTACGAAATATTGAAATATTCAAGAAATTTTCAGCTTTTATGTTAATTGGAATATTTTAGAAACCACTGTTTCAATTTACAAATCAAATTTGGAGTATTTAAAGAAAATCCATGTAATACTTGTCCAGCGTATTATCAATACTATAGTTATATTAGTTTTCAAGATAATTGTTTTTGAATTTCATCGTCCAAATTCGGAAGCAAAATGTTTTTCAAATGTTTAAAGCTATAATACTCACAGAAAAAGAAACTTAATGAAACAAGTTTCACACCTAATGAAAGCCAATTAAATTTGTTTTTATATGATGCCGAAATTATCTCATAGAAATAATAACTTTGCTATCTACAGTCAGTTAAAAATTAAATTTACGGAAAACTGAAGTATTCTAGAAATTTTCAGCTTTGAGGTTAATGCGAATATTTTGAAAACCACTGCTTCAATTTGGATTAAATTCGGGGTATTAAAAGAAAATTAAAGTTAAAGTGTATAATACCAATATGATAATTTCAATAGATTTTAAGGAAATAGCTATGTTTTTCATCCGTCCCTAATAAAATCCCAGCAATGGTAAACTTAATAACAAATTTCACAAGAAATAAAACTTAATTAAAAGTTTCCTCGAAAAGCTATGCTACACTGCACTAAATTCCAATTTTACCTAGTTTTACCATAAACAAAAAATGTTATTGTATAAAAACGTATAATTAAATAATTTCAGAATGAAACAAATAAAATAAAAATGTATAACTTTATTAAAATTCCACTCGACGTTATCCTTAGCTTATCTAAACCATATCGATTACTAATTTATTCCATCAATCAGTAAAATTACAAATAAGAGCAACTCTAGCATAAAATCGCTATCCGATGAAAAACCACCAGTTATTGTGCAACTGGCATTGCAACATCCTTACACACTTACACGTCATACCCATACATCAATATTATACATGGTATTTTCTGGATATATGCTTCCAATATGCGCATGTGTAAGTTGATATGAATGCATCTCTCATGCGTCGTGCGTCCGCACATGCGTGCATTAATATTTATGCAGATAATAGCCGTATGAATAAACGTTGAACGTTCAGGTATATCAACAGCAGCGGCGCAGTGCGTACAAATTACGCTCGAAAATCGAGCGTCGGGACACACAGACGCTAATAATGGAGATGTAAAAAGTTAATAACACTAATACGCGTGATAATAAACAAGCAGTGATGGAGAGACAACACTGATCATTGCATCGAGAGTCAAGAATGGTGAATCAAAGCAAGGATTTCGTGTCGTAATTTGAAAGATTTGAAACAGTGAAACGGAAACAGAAGCGAGCAGAACGTGTATTAATGATAATAATTAGTGCCAACGACAAATTGGCTATGAACACTTTAGGCGATAGTTTTTTTCTTCAGTTTTAAGTTTGATGGACGTGGATTTGGTCACGAAGTTCATTAGAATCATTAGGTAGGGATCTTCGTACTATTGACATATAGAGAAACCGCAAGAATGAATTATACATATTTTAAATGTGGGTATACTTTGATAGATAGGTCTTAAAATTGTTTATTATGTGAGTAATATTATGAAATAATTGCAGATTATAATATTTTCTTGATAATTATTAAGGCAACTTTTAAGGTGGTGTAATTTGGGATTCACTGGTTTATTTGGTAGGAAATTGGGATGGGTGATAGGTCACCAATACAGGAATAATATTATAAAGTTGCATATCGATATATTTTATACTTTTCCGGAGAATTCAAAAAATTTAAGTTACCATCATTTTGAAAACGGAAATGTTTGCGTATTTTTAAAATTAAAATACTCAGTGATTAATGAAAATAATTTAAGAAAGTTTATCATCGAATAAAAGCCCGTTAAATTTCTTTTCATTAAATGTTGTCTATAATATTTTATGGCAATTAGACTATCAAATAATAATGTATTTTCTTCGGTTTCTTAAGAAAAACACATGCCCAAAAATAGATTTTGCAAGTGCAAATTTACTTTGAAATATTTTGAGAACCATCAGTTCAATGTTGATGAAACCTCTGAACGTGTTAGGTAATAAGTGTTAGAATAGTATTATATAGTTTAAAATATATACATTTAATACTTTTCTACAAAATCACCAAAATTTAAAGAGCTACGACAAAGAAGAAGAAAATGTTTTCATATCTTCCAAATTAAAATGCAAATGCAAATTTGTAGTGTAATATTTTCAAAACCACTGGTTCAATATCCATAAAAATTTCAGAGGTGATTGGTAATTTATGTAAAAATAATGTTGTAGAATGGCAATTACGTGCTCTTTATAGTTTTCCAGAAAATTATAAACATTTAAGAAGTGATGATTTTGGAGATGAAAATGTTTTCATATGTTTAAAGTTATAATAATCTGTGAATTCTGAATATAACATAAGAAAGTTTCACATTATAAGAAAGCCGCTTAAATTTTCTTTAACATTTTGTCGACTGTAATATTTTAGGATTATTAGTTAGTCAAATAATTACGTATTTTCACATCGTTCGTTAAAGGAACAATAGGTCATAATAGATTTGGCAAAAGCTACGTATATAGTGAAATATTTTGAAAACCACTAGTTCAAAATTCATGAAATTTTCAAGCGAGATTAATAATTAGTGAAAAATGAATTCTGTAGAATTGCAAGTATATACGTTTTATACTTTTCTAGAAAATATCAAAAATTAGAAATGTTAAAATTTTGAAGAACAAAATGTTTGAACATGTTTAAAGTTGAATTACTCATTGGATAATACAAATAAAATAAGAAGTTTAACAAATTTGGAACTTAAATTCCTAAAAATATAACATATACTTTGTTATTTTAAGATCGTAAGTTTGATAGGTATATACAGTTAAACAAGGTAAACCATGTTCTAACAATTTTCAAATTTATTTTTCACACTCCTTACATTGTGAATTAAACAAAATCACCGTCTGTACTGCTTAAACTTACAATTTTGTTCTTTAAATATACATTTTTAAGAGTTTTCAAACTAAAAATAATAAATAAATACAAAAATACCTAACTATAACTTTAAAAAACAGACATGAAGAGAAAAAGGTTATAAAATAATACAAATTTTCCTCTTTTTGTTCACATGAGCAGGTGGAAAACGTTAAAGAAGTCAAGTGGCATTAAGAAATCCTTCAGAAGAGCCACCCAAAAAGAGGTAAAAAATCTCGAAAACTACCTGATTGCACGACCCTTGTCTGCGATATACGAAGCAATCTAGCGCGTTCCGATTCGATTCGTGTCGTTCGTAATCAACCACAGGCACTGCTACACATACACATCGAAGAAATGGACATCGTTATATATGTGCTCTCTTTTATATATAGACAGATTACACTCAACGCACTCTACACTTCTACAAACAGCCACACATACTCCAAAAAATGTATAGATATATAGAAGGAGCGACAGCAAAATGTTGGACGGGAATTCAGAACACAATAACTTCGTATGCTGCGTCCTTTTGGCGCGCGCGTTTTTTATTCCCGAGAATATCGCAGGATGTGTGTATGAAAGGGACGACGTGCAACATCATCACATCTACCAACGAACTATCAGGTACAACAGGAAATCGAATGCTCCCGGTCACCGTGTGTTGCTTTACTACTGATTCTTTAGCTTTTGTTTACCTGCAACGACAGCATATATCTTCAATAAATTGGATTTCAGCAATGCATCGTTGTTTTTTTTTTTCGTTAATGTAATATTGCAGGTAAATAATTTGGATGAAATTGTAAAATACGGGAGGTATTCTTGATAGAATAAAAGTTTAAAATGTTCAATTTCAATAAATCTGGTAAAAATTGTTAAAAATTGTTTTCAGGATCTAAATTTTAAGTAAAACACCTTTTCCAAATGTTTCTTCACTCATAGAAAGAAGATAACATGTTCATTCAGTAGATGCTCACAGTGATTGAATTTTCATACCGGAACTAAGTTTTATTGGCATACAATTGTAAGCAATCCCTGGATTTTGTTGATATCGGTTCAAAAAATGCGTTTAGGAAAGGGGCTCTTTTCTCCTAAACGTACAAAGATTTTCTCGGGTTTTCTTCTCTACAAAAAAGAACAAAACGAGTACTTTTAGTGGATCTATGAATACCACGCATTTTTATACCAGAAATTACTTTTATTCGCATGTAAATGTTATCAATTTCTGACACTATCCTAAAAACTCTTAACAAAATCAAGTTTTGGAAAATCACTAATTTCTCATAAACTAATATAGATTTTCCAAGTTTTTCTTCGCTAGTAGAAAGAAGAAAAGGAGAGCTATCAAAGGACGTTTATATTGATTGAATTAATTTTTCGAGAATATCTTTTATTAGCATTTAAATGTGATTAATTTCTCTCACATCCTTCAAAACACTTCACAGAAACACGTTGTAGAAAATCACAATTTTCATTTAAACTATTCAAGATTTTCTAAGTTTTTCTACACAATTAGAGAGAAAAAAATATTTGCTTTCCAGGGAAATATATATTTATTAAATTTTCGTATGGGGAATAAGGTTTATTATCACTTGAATGGCATCGATTTCTTTGCCTTTCCCTCTAAAATATTTCACAGAAAGTCATAATTTTCTCCTAAACAAATAAAGATTTTCCAATTATTTTTCACTAACAGAAAGAAGAAAATGGGTATCTTCGGTAACAGTAGATATTAGTCGAATTTTCAAAATAACTTTATCCGAATTTAAATGTGAACAATTTCGGTTATCTTCTGTAAAGCACTATACAAAATAACATCTTGGGAAATCTCGATTTTCTCCAAACTGACTGAATATTTACCAAGTTTCTATTCACTAAAAGCTAGAAAATAATAAGTACATTCAGAAGCAGTACATATTAGTTCAATTTTCATACTAAAAATAACTTGTATTCGAATTTAAATCAGATAAATTTCTGTGAAGTGATTTGCAGAGATCATCACTAAATCAATTGGAAAATCTTTAATTTTCTAGACAATTAATAAGCATTTTTAAAGATTTTCTTGATTACTTAGAAGAAGGAAAAATGTAATTTTAGCAGTAGTTTACATTGATTGAATTATCTTGTGGGAAATAACTTTATACCCATTTAAGTGTGATCTACTTTTTGCCATATTCTTCTAGTCACTTCAAAAATATTTCTTGGAAAATATTAATTATCTCCTAAACAAATGAAGATTTTCCAGGTTTTTCTTCACTTACAGGAATAAGAAATCGGGCACTTTCGGAAGCAGTATATATTCATCATACTTATATGCTAGAAATTACTTTTAATTCGAATTTTAATGGTATCCATTTCTGATAACCTCGTTGTGTGTAGTGCTCAAAATACGTCTTGAAAAATCGCAATTTTCTCCGAAAGTAATGCATATAATTGAAGTTTTTTTTCACTAATAGAAAGAATAAAATATGAACTTTCAGTATCTACATATACTCATTCAGTTATAGCGAAAAATAACTTGTTTAGCCACGTATAAACAATACAATTCATGCACAGAAATATTTGATGTTCTGCGATTTTATTATCAAAATTCAAATAAATAAATGAAATAAGACTCTGTGTGCTCATTTGGAAGTATTATCATCTCATATTTTGGCTCAAGATTACATTTCCTGCTGGAATATAAACATATAAAACATGGTAATTCGCTCCTATATGAATTTTATCAAATCAACGGATATGACCAAGCACAGCCACCCAACAAATGAATAAACTCATTGTTTAATCCCACCTAATTGAGCACGCACCGTAAAATAATCAAGAGTACACACCCAGCACCTGCCTTTTATATCATTTGCTAAAACTGCAACAAAGAATTACATTTATTGCTAGTTTTCCGCGTATTTCGGCGTATCAGCCGGGAGCTTACTGTGATTATCCACGTGCCAGCAGACGCTGACAGCGCATAATCTCTTTATGATTATTAATTTTTCATTACCGCGTGCCTCTCAACAACGCGCTGCAAATGGCATACAAGGTTTCGCACTTTCTAAGCCTTAACGACGCCAAAGAACCCTACAGGGTGTTTAAGCTTTTGAAAATCATGTTACGCAGAAAACGTGTTGGCAATTTATATTTATTTGTGTGTTTAATGCTGTTATTATCGAGTTAATCGTTGAACTTAGGTTTGATGTATGACCACAAGGGAAATTCAAGGGAAAAGGGGGATTGGCATTTTATAAGATGGTAACCTTTTTAACTTATTGTATGCTGTGCACGGCATAAATGTAAATTCGGCACGTATATTATGCTGAAATAGGGTGGTTGGTGTATTATTAATTTTCATTAGTCATAGAGGTAGACTTAGTAATGCTCAAACGAATATTATATTTAATATTATGCCTACAATTGTTTGTCGGATGCTATTAAAATCTTGTTACCATTATTGTTGTTGATGTTGTTCATTTTATGTAATGTTATAATTGTTCTAAAACATCTAAAAAAATCTAAAAAAATGGTTTAGCGGACGATGAAATGTGACTGGAGGAGGCTGAATGAAATTCGCGAGTTATTTGTCGTATAAATTTGGGATAAACGTCATTGTATTAAGCAACACTTGTCCTATAAGGAGTGTTAATATGAGAATGTGATGACATTTAGAAATGCCGGAATTTTTAAGTGTGTAGGACTTAATTTACATGACTGTATATTAGCGAATAAGCAACTTGGATTATCCATTGGAATATCCTGCGACATAATTCTGATATCCATATATAATTAACATCATTTAATTAAGACAACTCCTGTTTTATAAGGTGTTAAAATATAAGAACTGCCCGAAATTTTCAAATTTTTAGAACATAATTTACAACTTTACACAATTATTGATAGTGGGTTAACTTGTGACGTAATCGTGATATCAATTTGGAATAAAAATCATTAGATTAAGGAATTCTTGTTCTCTAAGGTACGTAAGTATAATAATGTGTCGGCATTTAGAAATGCTATAAATGTTCAATTTTGTAGGACTTACATACCACGTTTATAGGCGAATAACCAATTTTTCAAAATTTTCGGTAGTGGCTTCACCTGTGATATATATGTGATGTCATTTTGGAATTAACGGCATTAGATTAAGCAACTCTTCTTCTATAAGGGCCATAAATAAGAAACTTTTCCCGAATTTACAAATGCCAGAAATTTTTAAATATGTATGAAATAATTTATATGTCGGTTTATGGGCGAATTATTGAAAAAAATATTAAAAAGTTTCGAAAGTGGCTAAGTCGTGACGTAATTGTGATTCAAATTTGAAATTAAGGTCATTAGATTAAACAACTATTCTTCTATAAAGGGAATGAATATAAAAATATATCGGAATTTACAAATGCCAAACATTTTCAAATTTGTAGGACGCAATATACGTTTATATGGCGCTTTTTGGGCGAATCAGCAATTATTAAAAAGTTTCGAAAGTGGCTAAATTGTGACGTAATTGTGATACAAATTTGGAATAAACTTCACTAGATTAAGCAACTCTTCTTCTATCAGGTGTTTCAATATAATAATGTGTTGGCATTTAGAAATATCTGAAATTTTCAAATTTGGAGGAAGTATTTTATTGTGAGCTTTATGGAGAATTATTGAAAAGTTTCGAAAGTGGCTAAGTTGTGACATAAATTTGATACAAATTTAGAGTTAACGTTATTAGATTAAGTAACTCTTCTTCTATAAGTGGCATAATTATAAAATATACCAAAATTTCAAAATGCTAGAAATGTTCAAATTTGTAGGACGCAATTTATATGACGCTTTCTTGGCGAATCAGCAATTATTGAAAAGTTTCGAAAGTGGCTAAGTTGTGACGTAAATTTGATACAAATTTAGAGTTAACGTGATTAGATTAAGCAACTCATCTTCTATAAGTGGCATAATTATAAAAATATATCAAAATTTCAAAATGACAGAAATGTTCAAATTTGTAGGACGCAATTTATGTGACGCTTTATCGGCGAATCAGCAATTATTGAAAAGTTTCGAAAGTGGCTAAGTTGTGATGTAATTGTGGTACAAATTTGGAATAAACATCATTAGATTAAGCAACTCTTCTTCTATAACGGGTATGAATATGACAATATACCAGAACTTGTAAATGCCAGAACTTTTCAAATTTGTAGGACGTAATTTACATGGCGGTATATGGACGAATCAGTAACTTTTCAAAATTTTATAAATCATATAAAACTACGCACAAACAGAGAAAAGTAAAGAATATAAACAAATAAAATGAAGAAGTGACTGAAATAAACTAATAATTAACACATAAATCAACTATTAATCATTAATCAACAAATATTAATAAATCTACAGCAATATTACAAACCAATAAAAAACATTCATCGAAATAAATATGAACAAAAATATAGAAAATCATACAAATTATAGAAATAAAGGTCACATCCCCACAATCTAAAGGTCCAAACCCTAAGGGTGCACATATATTAAGGAAAATAAATACGTAATATGTGTCTTTAACTCCCCAATCCCTAGTTATTAGCTTAGAAGGGTAGCCATGTTGATTTATAACCTCCGAAAGTCCATATCCATAAAAAAAACCTTTCCCGTAAGGTGTATCTAATTGCCTTGCGGTGTGGCCCCTGAAAATATGAATAAAAGCAGTGGAAACCTTCATTTTGTCTGCCACTAGTTCATTTTTTTTCTCCTCGGTGATTTAACGCCGCTGTTTTTTGTGCGTTTCGACGATATTCTCGCCTCTACCTGGGTATAGCTGAGGTGAAAATATCATCGAAATCAGTTGGGGGAGCCGCTACAATCTGCAGCGATCCGAATTTAATTGAATACGAATTCGAAGACGACAGCGGTGAAATTTACGAATGAAAACAAATTCGATGAAAACAGGTCTTGCGTTCGCGTGTTGCACAAGAGATGCAGTCATCATGCGGCAAGATGGCAGCCCTCCACCTCCTTCTTCCACTACCTGAAGACCCGGAGGAACGGTCGACGCGAACGGTGTGGGAAAGGAAGTGATTTTTGTGTTCCACCTGTCGCTCGTACTGGTTTTTCCATTCGCGCGGCCACTCTACACACGCATTTATGACTTTATACTCGCACTGCGGCGTACGTGTACTCGCACTAACCTCACTTTCGACATGCGAACACAAAAGGAACTTAAAGAGATGAGGGCCGGTCTGAATACAAACATAATTGTACGAGGGGGTCAGAAATATGACAGGTTTTCTTTGGAAAGTTTTTTAAATTTAATTGACTTCATTCATAATATTTTCAAAAATATGTTTATTATAAAGTTGATTTGACAGTTTGAGAGTAAATTGGATCAAAGATGACAAGCAGTATTTAAATGATTCATGTTATCATTTTTTAAGTGATAACTTCTTATTGGAGGGAAAACGGCTCCGTTACGTAGCGGTAACGGAAGTTATGGAACCCGTCTGTCTGCCTTCTCTTTCTTACGCATACTTCAGGGGTAGGCGCTAATTTGGACGGAGGTATTTTAGACAGACGCTTCTCTTCACAAGGGTTATAGTTCGATAGAGTTATTCTGTTCACATTGAGCATTAATTTCTGAAACCAGCACGGGTTTGTAGTAAATGTATATATGTTGAAACAAAGAGATGACCCTAGGCTATATTTTAGATGTCTATCGATTAGAATAACCAATAAGAATCGTTCAAAAATTTAAAAATGACTGGGTGTGAAGAAGTTTGCCGGCGTTGCTATGACAACACCCCATAAGATTACATTGACGTCAGCCATCTTGGAAAAACAAACTTCGAAACAAATTTCTTTGACCAACAGTAGAAGATGTTATGTTGCACTTTCTTAATTGAGGTTTACCTAAAACCACATAAAAATCAAGAACAACAACCAGCAATAGTCCAAATATTATTCAACTCTGAATATGAAGGAATCAACAGGTGTGACTATAGAAACATCTCTTATGATTGCAAGAAGATCGGCCATCTTGGACAGTTTGATCAATAAAAAGAGTTCACTATAAGTTCTCTTTATATATAAGTGTCGGGCATATTTGAAGTTGCAGATGACGTCAATATAATGAGCCGCTTACCGCGGGAAACTCAAAATACTTCTAAGGAAATAAACGAACAGGCTAGATCGATGATGTGTCTTCATATAAATATCAATAAGGCCACACTTCTGCAACGGTCTCGGAAATTCACAGCAATACATAACATAACAGATGGAATAGAATAAGTCATAAAGTTCTGATACCTTGGAATAAACATAGAGAATGATGGTTTCGAGGATCTGGAAATAAAAAGGCGAATGATGAGCACCAACAAAACATATCACTCGATGATGCATATATTCCTCTTAAATCAGACTCATAAATACACCAAGGTCACGATTTACAAAACAGTAATTTGACACATTCTCACCTACGGCTGCGAGACCTGGACACTATCCCAAAATAATGAGTCAAAGTTAGACATCTTTGAGCGGAAAATTATGAGACGCATCTCAGGTCCAGTAATAGAAGACAACACCTACAGATTAAAGTACAACAATGAAGTTACAAGAACACCCAACTACAACTCTTGTCTAAATTTGTAAAAATTCAAAAACTATTTTCATTTTCCATTTGTCCAGCTCATCTTACAAGGCTGGACAAATGGAAAATGAGCGAGGACCAGATACCTCGAAATGTTCTATGCTGTCAGATGTTGGGAACAGAACAAGAGGAAGACCAAGAAAACGGTGAAGTATTCAGCTATTGTTTCGAGTTAAAACCAATTCCACAAGATTTCTAATTGTGCAACATTACTTTCAACTAAAACATTGCATTCAAGTCGATTACTCGATTACCCGATTTTTAATTGAATTTCGACTTATTGTCAGTGGAGACCCTGGTAAACACTTTATAATCTGCTCTTTCCCTTTAAGTTCAGCAATACAAATACAATACATCAATACAGTATTTGATGAAATCCTAAAAAGCTCATAAACAAACATATGGTTGCCAAAAAGTAGTGTGATTCCAAGCAAACTGCGTAGCACCTAGAGGTCTATGGAGAGACGCGGGAATTTACAATAATGGCTAGAGCAAGAAATTGAAGGGTAATATATGTTTCAGAGGAATCGAATCAGAACCACAAAGCACAATTGTATCCAACTGTCCTGCGACTCTTGTATATACTCTCTTGAGAAGTGGACACAGGTTTGCTTGATCGCGGCATCTAACGGTGATTGTTATGTCAT
>JAODAC010002568.1:0-23187 GCA_027575185.1 Mimaenictus wilsoni
CCGTACAACTACATTTACAAATTTTGCAATCTTTTTCTCTATACATCATAAAGTGTAAGTATGAAAATGTGTTCGTTGTATCCCTAAAATTTCGCCAAGGTGTATGCCGTCCAAATGGCACAGAGGTAGGGCCGACGGATGCGAAGCAGAGGGTTGTGGGTTCGAACCCCGCCCGGCTCCCGTTTTCCCGTCCAACGGGTGCTCGTGAGTTGTGACTCGTGCGGAGTTCGCCGCGAAGCGGCGAACTGTAAGATTGTAGGCCCCCGGGTGAACGAAGTACCGCCGCGGAGCGGCGGTTGTCCATTCTATTTTGCTAAAACACATGATTAAAATGAAATTGAAAAATAAAATCTTTCCCGCAGGCGGAATTCGAACCTGGGACGCCCAAACAGAAAACCCCTGCCTTAACCACTGCACCAACTTCCTAACTGTTCAGACCTAGTCTCCGAACATGCTAAAATGATAATATATGAAAGAGGTCATGCATGTGGCAGTTCAAATGAAAGAGGACATCAACCTCAAATGAAAACTAACTGAAAAACTGTAATAATTTTTGAGAATCTTAAGAGGTTTTATTATTTATTTTCCTTTTGTTATAAATTTCAATTCGTACATATTTCAATCTTATTCTCGGTACATCATATACTATTAGTATGTTCGTTAATTTATTAATGTGTTCGTTTTAATCGCTAAAATTTCGTCAAAATGGATGCGAAGCAGAAGACTGTGGGTTCGAATAATCTTAAAATTAAGAGTTCCCGAATTGTATGAAAATCACAAATGTTTCAATTGAAAGAGGAAGTTCTCTTACAGAAAAAAGCATGAAAAGAATGAAGGAAGGGTTCGTAACTTACCGAATGTTTCCGAAGATTCTGTACCATTCGGGAATTTACGAACACTTCCGAAGTTTTTCGTTAGAGTATTTACAATTAGAACCGACGTTATAACTCATAAAAGTTGAGTCTAATAACTGCGACGTTTTCACTGGCAGAGAAATGACTTGCAATTACTTCGCCTGAGTAAATTTACTTTTTTCCAATTTGTAGTGTTGAATTCCGCCTGGAATACTTCCCACCTAGGACCTGTAAAGATATCAACCAATCAATTGAAGCCACGTTGGCGTTTCGCCCAGCGCTTTGCGCAAGCGCTGGTTTATAGATAAATGTGTAAATCCCACTCATACAAACCGTATTTATATAAAGAACGGCTCGCTTCGAGGGCATTCATTTTCAGTCTGTGGTTGACCGTGTGCTAGCCATATCTACCTTGGTTCTTAGTTGTTGTAGTATTACAAAACAAAGAAGTAGAAAATGGAGGCCCTCGCATTTGCAGCATCGGTCCTTAATCGTGCCAACCAGCTAAATCCGTCGCACTTTGCATACTGGACTTCCCGTGGCTATGACATGGCAGCTGCAATCGGCCTTGCTTCCACCGGAGGTGCCGCCGCCGCCACCACCGCTGTTGCCAGCACTGGCATTATTGCCACCGCATTGCCGGTCATTAGCGCAGGTAAATTGCACACAAATACATTTCGTTCAATTACGTGATATTATTTTATCGATTTATTTTCAGTGTCGGCTGGATACACTGCTTTTCAAGTTGTTCGTGGGGGTTATAGATTCTTCGCCGGACGCTAAGAAATATTCCAACATCACCCCGTTGGCATTTTTTCTCCACATTGCAAGTAGAACATTCAATTGTGAATAACTACTATGAAATAAATGAGTTCAACAAGTATAATGACTTTTAAAGATGGTATTTACCTTTCCACACTTGATAAATTGTTTCGATTGAATTTTGGTGGGGACTTCTTATGTCTTTTTGTTTGAACACGAAGTTGTATTTCTTTCAGGGTATTACCTTAAATAGTTTGTGCGTATTCTCCCGAAGTATGGGGCCTGTAGCCTTAATAGTTTCCGAAGTATGACTTCTCAAAGTCAAGATTCAAAATTTTTACAAAACTTTGGGTCCATTTTTACCCCCACAGTTCATCCCCTATTTGTTTGTTTTTAAAACCGACCCCATTCTAATGATTTTGGTTATCGGTGAATCGATTGAGACCAACCCCAAGTTGCTGCCATGATTAGTTTCAAAGTTGTAGCGTTTTGAAAGAAAAAATGACAAAAACTTGGAAAAATCGGAGCTTCAGTTTTAGGTTCCCTTAAGGCGGCATTTAAAATTTTTCAAAATCAACTTTAAACACCTAAACTCTCTGGGTATCATCTTAGATAGTTTGTGCGTATTCTCGCGAAATATGGGGGCTGTAGCCCGAATAGTTTCCGAGATATGTATTCTCAAAATCAAAATTTCAATACTTCTCAAAGATGAGTTGTGAATAAAGACGAAAAGAGATGGTACTTGTTTGCTAGTTGATTTTAATTTGTTAGTTTAATAACTTGTTAGTTTTAGCGAATAAACACGTCTCGCACTCATGAGATATCTATATGTTATCAGCGTAAGTTATTCCCACGATAGTAACTTACAATTAGATATTTTATATACGGATAGATCTGTGGCTAACCCTAACCTCACCCACAACAACGTATTGTAGTCGCGATATATGTATTAATCCGCACAACGTAAGTGATAAAACATTACAGTCATGGCTCATAATTATCTGGGACAGCCCATTGAAGATGGGAATTTGTTCGAGCTTAGAAGGTATTTCCAGGATAACTATAGGGGCTATGTATCTATAGAAAACATGAATGTTGCCTTGTACCAGACAACAAAAGCTGGAAACTATGAGATGGTTGTTGAATTGATAAAACAAGGAGCAAATGTAAATTTTGCCCCTCAGAAAAGGAAGGCACTCCTTTGCAACTAGCTATTGCTGCAAAACAGTGGACGATTGCTTCAGCATTAATGCAGAGTGGAGCCAAAGTAAACGTAATCAATTTAGAAGGCGCTTCTGCATTGAATAGTGTAATCGAAATCGGAAACACGCATACTGCATGTGAGTTAATCAAACACGGGGCTTATGTGAACATAGTTGGTCGTTCTGGTAAGTTTCCGATACATTCAGCCACAATAAAAGGCTGTTTCCTAATTGTATGTGAGCTCATCAAATACGGAGCCAATTTAGATTCACTTGATAAAGAGAAGCAGACTGCTTTGCATTATGCAATAGAATGTCAACGACGCGGTATTGCATGTGAATTAATCAAATACGGCGCAGATGTAAATATTGCAAATGCTTCCGGTGAGTTTCCCTTGCATATCGCTGTGAAAAAACGATATTTGGCAATTGTTCGGAAGTTAATCGAGAATGGAGCTGATATAAACGTACGCGATACGAATGGCGACACTCCTCTTCATCTAGCAAAATGCGAGAACAATCAAGGAATCGTTGACGAGTTGGTCAAACATGGCGCGTCATTAAAAACACGTGCATTATTAGAAACACCTTTCGTAGCATGTAGTGTTTCGAATGAACCAATAAATGTTGTTTCTGGATCGCTTAATTGTGATGCTGATGTTGAAGACGACGAAAACGAAGAAGTTAAAGTGCAGTTGATGGAAGCAGCCTCCACAGGAAAGTTGGACGTTGTTTGCGAGTTGTTGAAGCGATGTGTTAATGTCAATTACGCCGATGAACACGGTAACACAATTTTGCATAAAGCTGTTAAATCTGGAAGTTTAGAAATTGTGAACTTATTGTTAAAATATGCTGCTGATGTTGATGCAAAGAATGAGCATGGCGCCACCCCACTGTTCATTGCAGCCAAGTATGATCGTCTGAATATTCTTGAAGTTTTATTAGCAAATGGTGCTAATAAAGATGAAAAGACGCATGGTGGGTGTTCGCCTCTATTGGTAGCTTCGCAAGAAGCGCATTTGGATATTATTCAGGCATTGACTAAACAGACGGGCAAGTTGAAGAACTCGGCACAAAGAAGAAATCTAAAGAAATGGTAGCAAATCATTACAATGACGAATCTACAAACTTATTCTGCTAACAGGGTTAACAAGAGGAAACTAATATAAAAGGGAAAAAATTCGGAACCTAAAATTCTAAATTCTCTAAAAATTACATATTTTTTAAATTACTAAAATAATATAGAATGTTTTAATTATATATTAATAAACGATTTACCAATTAATTTAACTTACGTATGTTGAAATTTGAAACTCCAATTCCTCGTATTCGATCAGGAAAAACGCAATCAAAGTCAAAAGGTTTCGTTAGACTCCCAGGATCACAGGTCATAGCTTGAAACTTGGAATTAACCAACACACCGCACCGGTCTCACCCATATTGCCGAAAGTAGTAGTCGTCCTAGTTTTGAAAGTTGTTGTGATGTGTGGCTCTCCATTATTATGCAGTTTTGCTTGCCTATTAGGCTTGTTTTTAAATCCATTTTTGGGGGGATTAGTCCCGTGTTTTCCTCATTTTGTTTGTTCATGTTTTGTGTGTTGCGATTTTCCACTTTTTCCTGTCGTGTGCTAGTTCCTTCCAGTTGTTTATCCCTGCCTCTTTTAAATCATTTGTTATCTCATCTAACCATCTGTTCCTTGGTCTACCTTGTCCTCTCTTCGATTTTGGAAAACAGTCCATAATTTGCTTAGCTGGTTGGCGTTGTTTCTGACTTCATTGCTTTATTTTTTTTTTGAGTACCAAGTCCTTTTCAAGTTTCTCTTCTACTGCTTTGTCAAGGCTCTAGTTCCTTCGTCCGCTTGTCTTACTCCTCCCAGTATTTTTCTTATTAATCGTCTCTCACATATTGCCTGCGTTTCTTTCTGATTCTTATTGTTCTTAGTCATGGTGATGGTCTCTGTAGCAATCATTAGTACTGGTCTTATAAGTGTATAATTTTATTTTTGTGTCCTTGCTAATTTGTTTGCTGTCTAGTACTTTCTTGTTTACATAGTATGCCTTTCTCGCTGCTAGTAATTTAGCTTCTATTTCTTGCTCATTTTTCCCTTGGAAGTTAAAAGTTACCCTTAGGTATCTGAAAGAATCTACTATGTCATATGTTTCTTCCCCGATTTTTATTTCTTTCTTCGGTTTGTTCGTTGTTCTCATCATTTTTGTCTTGTTCATTTTTAATTTCGGGCCTACTTTTCCACTTTCCTTTATAATCTCTTATCATTTCCTTCATGATTCTTTCTTGTTTAGTTATTCCCGACGTACTGACTTCCCTTTCCTGTTTGTGTTTTGAAAGTACTTATTGTTAATTTCGCTTGGTTTTTTAAATAAATTATTGTATGTTTAATGTGTTTAAATTCATATTCAAACTATAGTAGCATTATATTATTTTATACATTAGTTCATGTTAGTTCAGCAAATTATTAAGCATCGTTTTTGTTTTTCGCAATTTTAAGAAAGCAATCCCGGTTTTTAATTAAATACTTTGAAACTCTTTCATTTCATGAGATAGAAGTGTGTTGCCTCCGGCTGCCAACACGACCCAGGCAATTTCCTGCATAGGTTTCCTCAAGCAGATCCATCAGTGGATGCGGAACATGCTTGGCAGCGATGTAACCAGCAGCAAAGTGCAAACTGGCGGAAAATTGTACAGGCATTTAAATAAAACTTTAACAAGATTCATGTGTTTTGTCTGTACATTGGTTTTACAGTTTCAACATTGAAAAATTGACGATTGAAGCGCCCTTATCTGGGAGGTGGGCTTTTGAGTGAACACGAGTTAACATGGAGCTTGAGATTCTATTTAGGGCATTTTCTTTGATATATGGTGTACGTATTTTAAATCAGCTGAATTTGCATATTAGGACCAGTAACGACTAACGATAAATGATCGGGGTTATAATCACATGGAATAAATCACAGAGTGTATCGTACACCCCTGAAGTCGGTGTTGATGGAGTCGAAGGTATCGGAGTTGCAGGTGTCGGAGTCGTAGGAATCCATAGATTATATAGATGGTAGGAGTCGAAGTAGGAGTTGAAAGAGTCCGAGTGCCAATCTGTGGAATCAAAGCCAGAGAAGAAAGAGGTAGAGTCGTAGAAGTTTAAGTCGAAGGAGTGAAAAGAATTGAAGTTGGAGTAGAAAGAGTCAGACCAGAAGTCGATTAATTCAAAGGAGTCGATGGAGTCAAAGTCTGAGTAAATCGTACACCCTTCAGAGTTAGCAGATTCAGCTGACAAATATTGTGTTGATGTTACTTTTCTAAGCATGGAATGTTTTTTTCCATGTTAGATTTTGCTATAAAAAGATCAAATATTAAAATTTCATCTAATAATAATTCATTGATATAATAAAATATAAAGAAAAATAAATCACAATAATTCTTCAAGTTGTTGCATTGTATCATTAGGATTCAGAACTTTATGACCAACAGTCCTGGAATCTGTAAAAATCTCATGATCATTGCCACCAGGATGAGTCTTATCACCATAGAAATGAATAGTTTCAAAGCCATCTTTCTCCAGGACGTCCAAACAAAATCGTTTATCCCAACCATGTGGAAACACATCGAAACTGATTTGTCCACCTATACTATACGTCAATCCAATACCAGGAAACTTCTTCTCGATGGCATCAATCATATCCTTCCGAATGGAATGTTCCCGATCATATTTCTCAAATTCATCGCGTTCTTGCTGCGAACAGGAACGACCCACCGGCGAAATATTCAACATCCCTGTGCGAAACTCCACAAAGTTGCCACGCTTCACAGGCAGCGATATCGTCGCCAAATAACCCAGGCAAAAATTGATGAACTGTTGCAGTTTATCCTCGCCAATACACCCTTGAATTGTCTGCGTCGGCGGCTGTAGTTTACCATCAGCAAACTGCACTAATCCATTCTCACTGAAGACATAATCAAATTCGGTTAGCACTTGAGGGCCTCCCATCTGTTCGCAAATTTTGCCAAAATCCGAACCTCCTACCAAACCTATATAGTACTGGGGTTTCACTTTCTTGAGTAGAAACTCGGTAACGTTGTTTTCGATCACATTTCGTGGTTTCGTCAGAGTGCCGTCCACGTCGAATAGGCAGAGAGTCTTTTTGCGAATTGCGGCCATTCTCTCGATTCTAGGTCAGTTGAGGTCAACTAAAACTAATTTCAAAGTCAAGTGAGTCGCCCAAAGTGATTGAATGGCAAAATGTGGTTGGAAATCTTGATTTTTACCTTATTGTCCAAGAGTTTACGGGCGGAAAACAAGCGGAATGTGCTTCTAATCGTTGGTAAGAATGTATCTGATGTAATTCACTGATGAGGTATGCGTTGTTTCCACGTATTTTGTGATAATATTTCGCCGACTATGCGTAATTTTAGGTTAGAAAACCTTCAATCCAACTTCTTGCTTTGAGAAACTTGAATAATGTCCCTACAGTTAGATTCATTTATGTTCCTGGTGAATTAATAAATTGGAATTTATATAAATATATTTCGTTGGATTAGAAATTATATACAAATTATTTATATATTTTTCAGCTGTATTTATTGGTTTTAAAAAGTTTTCTAGTCATAGTTTTCTAAGCCATATTCTTTCGATTAGGTTTCGTCAAACTTAAAAATAGGATTGTTTTTGCCCTATTCGTCGCTATTTGGCTAAGATAAAACGTTGCATTGAAGATAAATCTTTATTAGCTTCCAAATAAACCAATAAAAAGCCAAAATATTTAACCTCAAAATTTAGCATAGCTTTAATTGGTTATATTTATTCAATAAGATTAAACAAATGTCTATAAAATGTCCATCGACTAAACTCCAAATCCACTTGACTCATTCCATGTAAAGGGATCTTTGCTCCATAGCCTCAGAATCGAATAAAATCATGAAGAGTACTTCGTCTTTGATAGGTTATAGACAATCAAATAAGATAACAAATGCTCATGGGACCATAAAAGACCTTGTAAAATCATCTCAAGAAATGTAATGCGATTTGAAAATGGTTGAACTGGTACCATTTTTAAAAATGGTCCCTTTGATATGGAATTCATCCACTTCTTCAGTGGAATAGAACTTCTTAATATTAAATAATTTACTTCTTGCAGCCGATGATGGTGGCTTTGAAATGGGAGCATATCTCAATGAAATAGTTCAAACTCCCAACTTAGATTCACTAGCAAAACAAAGTCTACTCTTCAACAATGCCTACACATCTGTGAGTAGTTGTTCGCCCTCACGAGCTGCACTACTCACAGGAATGCCCTCGCATCAAAATGGAATGTACGGCCTCCACCAAGCCGAGAATCATTTCAACTCCTTCGACTCCATCAAGAGTCTACCGAAAATCCTGGGCGAGCATAAAATTCGCACTGGCATCATCGGCAAGAAACATGTCGGTCCCTCGGCAGTATACAAATTTGATTATGAGCAAACCGAAGAGAATAATCACATCAATCAAGTGGGACGCAACATTACACATATTAAACTCTTAGCTAGAGAGTTTTTAAAAGATTCTGGTTCAGAGTAAGTTTTTCTGATTTTGATCTTTAGATTGGTAATAAAAGAGTTATAATATTGGCCAATTGTAGGCCCTTCTTTTTATACGTAGCTTTCCATGATCCACACCGTTGTGGTCACACAAATCCGGAATTCGGCGAGTTTTGCCAACGTTTTGGTAATGGCGAGCCGGGAATGGGACATATCGCAGATTGGAATCCAATGCATTACGTCCCGGAACAGATTCGACTCCCGTATTTCATTCCAGATACGATAGAAGCCCGACGCGATGTTGCATCGCAGTATATAACAATCAGTCGGCTTGATCAGGGTGTTGGGTTGTTACTTGAAGAACTCCGTGCTGCTGGTCACTCTGATGATACATTAGTTCTCTATGCCTCTGACAACGGCCCACCGTTCCCCAACGGTCGTACGAATCTCTACGATTCTGGTATGGCTACACCAATGTTCATTTCTTCACCGTTGGCAGAACATAAAGGTCGAATGGGAAAGGTTACGTACTCCTTAAGTAGTTTACTCGATGTCATGCCTACGATTATGGATTGGTTTGGTATTTCACAAATGCCACACTCATCATTTGATAATAGCAACTCTGTTGAACCTGCACCAAAACTCACTGGAAAGAGTTTACTACCCCTACTTATCAATGGTATGTCTAGATTTAGAAAGACAACGTTAATATGAAATATATTTCAGGTTATAGATTGTAACCTATTTTCAATTCGGTTAAATTATAAATTTTCGTGTTTCAGAACCATTGAACTATACAAATGAAGCAGTCTTCGCCAGTCATAACCTACATGAAGTCACAATGTATTACCCAATGCGTGCAATCCGAACGCATAGATATAAACTCATTCATAACCTTAATTATCAGGCAGCTTTTCCAATCGATCAAGATTTCTATCTTTCGCCAACGTTCCGGAACTTATTAAATAATACAAGGAACAATGAAAATACGTACTGGTTTAAGACTCTTAGAGAATATTACAACCGACCTGAATGGGAGCTCTTTGATTTGAAGATGGACCCTGAAGAGACTAATAACATTGCTGGAAAGCCGGTGGTGAAACAGGCAATGGCGGCATTAATGCAACGCTTGCAGAACTGGCAAAGGGATACGAATGATCCTTGGCTGTGTGCTCCTCATGCTGTTTTAGAAGATAAAGGATTGTATGCAGATAACCCTTCATGTCTTCCACTTTATAATGATATTTAACATCGAAATATGGATATATTTTATGGGTTTATCCACTATTTGTATCACGAAGAAGTTCTGTAATCTCTCAATAAAGGTTACGACGCATAGAGAGAGGTCTTCTTACTTTTCGAGCTCTAATAAAGTTTCGATAGAACAGTCTATTGCCTTCTTACAGTATTAGGATCTGAAAACCTGAGAAGAGGTTAAATATATGCATACTCCTAGATTTTATGGTTATATATGCAATGCATGCAATCCGTACCATAGATATACTCATTCATTACCGCAAATATCAGGCTGCTTTTCCAATTGATCAAGATTTTTATCTTTTGCCAATTTATTTTTCTAGAATTTCGACCTATCTTTCCAGAACTTATTAAATAATACAAGGAACAATGAAAATACGTGCTGATTTAAAACTCTTAAAGAATATTACAACCGACCTGGATGGGAGCTCTTTGAAAGCCAGTGGTGAAACAGGCAATGGCGGCATTAATGCAACGCTTGCAGAACTGGCAAAGGGATACGAATGATCCTTGGCTGTGTGCTTCTCATGATGTTTACGAAGATAAAGGATTGTATGCAAGTAACACTTCATGTCTTCCACTTTATAATGATATTTATCATCGAAATGTGGATGTATTTTATGGATTTATCCACTATTTGTATCACGAAGAAGTTCTGTAATGCCACAATAACGACGTATAGAGAGAGGTCTTATTAGTTTACAAGCTCTAAAACGGTCTGTTCCCTTCCTATAGAATAAAGATCTAAAAACTCGAGAAGAGGTTAAATATATGCATACTTTTAGATTTTATGGTTACATCTACTGAGATTATTTTGGTTATAAAACAATATCAGTAAATAATATTTTATTAAAATCAATTCTGCCATAATTTCAACACTTTATCCTTACCCCCTGAAGCAACACGACTCCCATCCGTCGACCAATCAACCGCGTAGACCTCATCCGCATGTCCAGGCAGGTCAAACTCAATCTGTCTGTTCTTAAGATTCCACAGCTTGAGCGTGGAGTCAGCGCTGCCGCTAACCAACAGCCGTGAATCCGCCGAAAACGAAACCATATAAACAGCCTGCACATGCCCACGTAACGTACCTAAAAACTTCCCGGTTTTCGCCTCCCACAATTTAATCGACTTGTCGAACGAAGCCGACGCGAGTATCCTACCATCCGGCGAAAATTTGACGTCGTTAACGAGCTGTTGATGGCCAGTCAAACGCGCCAGCGGCTTCTTTTCCTTGTGGGGATCCCAGAGGAAAAGAGTAAAGTCATCCGAGCCGGAGACAAGTCGCTCGCCCGCCGTCGCCACCACAGTTTCATAACGCTGTGCGGCAAACTCCTGCAGTTGGGCGCGATTCTCGGTCGTTATCAATTTATTCGCATCGCGTACCGAATCAAAGGGACCGATGCGATTGATATAATCCGTGTTTAGCGCGAGCGTATTCACCCAATGCGCGTGTCCGTCGAGCGTGCGACAAAGTGCACCATCTGCAGCACGCCATACTTTAATGGAGCGGTCCTGCGACGCCGTGTAGAGGAGGCCCGACCCGCCCCATCGCACCACGGTGACGCTCTTCGTATGTCCGGCGAGAGTGCGTACCGTGTTGCAGTGCACCGCGTCCCAAATGCGCACGTCTGTGTCTTTCGAGGCGCTTGCAAAGTATCTGCATTCGCTGTTCTTGTGATACGGCTCCCAGGAGAGTGAAGTTACCCATTGTTTATGTCCTTTCATGGTTTTACCTAAGCAAATTTAAGAAAAATAGAAAATTCTCTTCTTCTTAACAATATTGTTGGCCTCTAATATGACTAATTACATTGAAAAAGAATTGAATAGGGCTGATGACCATAGTGGTCAAACAAAAAAATACAAAAATCTTGAATATACTTAATAAAATACATAACCAAAGTTCATCTCACCTAACTGTGAACCATTCTCAGGACTCCACACGATAATATTCCCATCTTTACAAGCAGATACTAGCTTAGTACTATCCGGAGACCATGCTATGCAAAGAACCCAGTTATTATGCCCTTTGCAAGTCTTGTATGGTGTTTGCGTCAGCACATCCCAGAATCGCACTGTAGTGTCACCAGAACCTGAAGCCAAATGCCGGCCATCTGGGCTGAAACTGACCGAGATTACAGCCTCAGCGTGTCCAGGTATCGACGCCGTGCAGCGCGTAACTGGATGAACTTTGAAGATGGCCTGCTGTTCGTAAACAATATCCAATACACTTTCAGTGTTGAGTTTTGAGAAATCAAGCGTGCTTTCCAAACTCTTCTTGATTTCAGTCTCGTTGGCGTAGAATACGTACGGCACTTGCTCTTCGTTTTGCAGTAGTGCATTACAGATTAAAGTGAGTTGTTCAACAGTGCATGCCATCGGAAGGTCCATCATATCGCCGGCCACTTCACCAGCCTCCGATTTGAAACGACATAGTATACTTTTTGTTTCTGCAGCTTCTTCTTGTGGGTTTTCCATTTTTCTTGTTGGTGGAGGTTGTTTGTGATAACCACGACTTTGTTTAGGGAATGGTATTAGTTTTTAAGTGTTGATATATTGTGTTTACTTGAAGAAACTCTGATGGAAGTTGTAAAGTTATTTGAGGTTAGATTCGTATAATCTATGATTGTATTTACAACCGCACGTGTTGGCCGAAATTTTCATCTTCGGAAGTATTCGTAAATTACCGAATTCATCCGACTTTTCAAATTTTTCGAATTTCGGAATTGTTTGACTCGACGGAATGGCTGCTAAGGTCCATAATCGAATTTGTTTAGGCGATGACAATAAAAAAAGTTTAGAGTATAATGTACTATATTTACCCGAAATAATTCCATTGAAACTTTTAAACTTATGGAGATTGGATTCGATCTTCGGAACTATTCGTAAATTTCCGAATGCTACCGAAATTTTCATTGTCGGAAAATTACCGAACTAAAGCGTGAAATTTAAACTTTGTTCTAAAATATTTTCTAATTTGCATGTTAATTTGAATGTCCATTCTTATATGGATTGATTTCTCATTAAATATAGTTTGATTTGACATTTACGCCTAAATGTTAGGTAATTATTGAAAAATATAAAGTATACAAATCGTCTTTTCAAAGAAATGGTTAGTTTTAGATTTTTTTCATATTTCCCGTATTGCTAGGATTATAAATCAGGCACCAATCGATTATATGAAGAAAATATGAAGAAAAATGAGAAACATAAAATTCGACGTTTTTTACAATATATATTTTTCAATAATTGCCCAACATTTAGGCGTAAATGTATATTAATGTGTATATCAGAACAAACTACATTTAATGAGGAATCGATCTGTACAATCGAAACGATCTGGGCATTCTATAACATATAGATTAAAATATATTTTAGAAGAAAGTTTAAATTTCATATTTTATTTCCTTCGCCGCTACGTGGTATGCCCTTAGGGTCCTAGGGTCATCCTAACCTAAAATTATTACAAAAACGAAGAAATTCTTTCTATACAAATTCCCTTTAATTTACGGAGTAAATAACAAGTTTGTACAAAATGATGAATATTTGTCGAACGTGTGTAACCAAACAAGTAGAAATGATATCGATCTTTAACCAAGTAAAATCACCGTCAATAAGTGATATGATAATTGCAGTATCGCCTTTAGAGGTAAACTAATTTATCTACAATAATAAACTTGTACGCTGCTGCTTCCATTTGTTTTATATGTTTATGCTTTTATTCGATTTGATTTTACCGAAATTCTCATTTTAGTTCCTTCCAAATGACAAACTATCTTCACAAATGTGCATTGCTTGCTTTGAGACACTACAGATAAGTTATTACTTCAAAGAACAATTAATAAGAAGTAACAATGCGTTGCAAAGACATGCAAGGACGTCAAAATTGCTTGCAAGATGTAAAATGCTTGCCCAACAGCAAGGTATCTTAACGTTTCCTTTACTTACATCTCCGCTACTAATTATCTTCTCGGTTAAATAGTGAATAAAGACTCGGAAAAGTGGGACGACGAAGAAGATTTAACAAATGACCAGTCGAAACTAAGCAGCTTGGTAAATACTCTTGAATTTGCGAATAAAATGAATATTTGTCGAATATGCCTGACGAAGAAGGTAGTAGGAAAAATGGTATCAATCTTCGACCAGGACTTGTTGCCATCAATAAGTGCTATGCTCATGTCAATATCATCTTTTGAGGTAAAGTATTTATCATAATATAATTTACTAAAAACTATGTTTCAAATTAAATTCTCATTTTAGTGTCTATCAAATGATGGACTACCTTCCGAAATATGTAGTACATGCCTTACGACTTTAGAGTTGACTTATTATTTCAAAGAACAAGTGATAAGATGTAATAATACGTTGCAAAAACAATCGCAAAGGAACAAATTGCTTAGTAAACCTCCACAACAACAGATACTTGCAGAAAAACAGACACTTTCACAACAACAAAGTATACTATTATATTTATCTGTAATTTTTGTAATAATAGTAATTAAAATATCTTTAGAAGGTTTTAGAGCGAATGAAGAAATTGGAGAAATTAATGAAGAGAATGAGCAGCTTCGAAATGTTTCAATTGTTGATAGTATTGATGAAATATCAACAGGAAATGTTGATGTTTACAACGTTGATGATCACTTATCGATTGAGCCTTTAACTAGTAAGACACGTGGTGATAATTTGCTTCAAGTTACTTCATCTACTAAAAAAGGCGACGTCAATTCCCATTCGAAAAAATCGGTTACTGAATCGGTAGATGTTGGAGGAGAGGAACACAGTGTACAATTTACAGGTAATTATGAAATAGTTTTGAACATTATGAAATAGTTCAAGAGAGATTCTGCCCCCAAAATGGTACAAATGTTTATTTTTTTCAGAAGTTGATGTACCTCTATCACGTGAAGAAGAAGGAAGTTGCAAATCAAGGGTTCAAGGGGTTCAACAAAATTCGAAGGTAAATGGTGAAGTTTTAAAAAGTCAAGCCTCTAAAGGGTAAGTTTTAAACTTTCTTTTAATTCTTCTTTCTTCTAAAGATTTGTGCAAACCTTGTCTACTTGAAAGTATTATTTCCTACGTAAAATGCCATAAACTTGTTTAGATAATAGCAGGTTAACTACAGTTTCTGTGGTTGTCTTCCGCACCCTTCCCTTCAAGTGTCTTTCTTCTGATAGACTTCTTCGTTAAGTTCTCTCCTTGTAATTCCCGAATGACCTTGGTTATTCCACGTTTTTCTTGGTCTTGGCATCAGTCGCCTGTACAACGCGTACAACTGCAGTTGTTTTTCCTCTATTAAGTCTACTAGTTTCCTCTACCAGCATTCTTTCTCTAATCTCTTTTGTTCCTCACACGGTGTTGAAGTGTGTCTCATTTCACAGCATCTGCTCCAGAACATCATTTCTGTGCTATGTATTTTTTGTTAACTTCTCTCTCTCTCTCTCTCTCTCTATCATTGTGCTAAAGCCCATCCTGAGCCTTGACCTCCCTTATCTTCCTCCATCCTTCCTTGATCTATGCCACTTTCTTCTATCCCCTTAATTTGAGGATCTGCGCTGTGTCATTACTTACTTCATCCTCTCATCTTTTTCTTGTCCTTCCAACCAATCGGTCTCCTCCCCATCATTTATTCGACCATTCATGATCCGTTTGGGCATTCTACTTTCTGGCATTCTTAAACTGTGGCCAGCCCAACGAAGACTATGCAGCTGTATTTTGTTCAGTTGCTTTGATAATAGTCCATTGTTCTTTTGTGTATGTCTCCTCTTACTCGACAGAATTGCATTTAGTTGCTTTGTGATCACTTTGCCAATTTTAATCTTGTTTTGTTCTGGGTGTCATGTTTTCTAGGTGTTAGTGCTAGCTCATTCAAAATGTTTGTGTTTCATGTTGAAGAGGTTTTGTTTTTTAATATGTGTATAGTTTAACACGTATTAAAGAAACATTCTATTGTTAAAAAACTATAGTTTGTTTAACATTTACATTTCATTTTGCAGAATTTATGGTGATTTAAAGAAACAGAATCGTATGAACACAGTCGCAGTCAAACCCAAACGGCATAAATGTGAGATTTGTGGAAAAGCGTTTAAATTGCCCAGCAAAGTGGTATTGCATATGCGAACGCATACAGGCGAAAAGCCCTACAAATGCCAACTTTGCACTGCAGCGTTCTCACAGCGGTATAACCTGCATCTACATATGAGAAAGCATACAGGCCAATACTATAAATGTGAGATTTGTGAAAGATCATTTGCTTCACGCTGTTACTTTAAGCAACATCTACGAAAGGAACATACAGACCCAATGCTCAAATGCGAACATTGCAAAGTGAAGAGTACAGATGCTGGTACCCTGCAAAAACATATCTGTGAGCATACTGGCGAGGCCACGCCGAAACCACACAAATGTGCAGTTTGTGAAAAAGCGTTTGCCTATCGCAGCACATTGTTGTTACATTTGCGAACACATTCAGATGAAAAGCCCTTCAAATGCCAACATTGTGATGCGACGTATAAGCAGAAGAGTACTCTGAAATTGCACATGAAAGTGCATACGGGCAACGATGCGCCTCCATCATATAAATGTGAGGTTTGTGGAAGAACATTTACGAATAACCAGGGTTTAAAGATACATATCAGGAGGCACACAGGCGAAAATCCTTACAAATGCCGGCATTGTAATTCGATGTTTGCATCAAATAGTCTCCTGATAAAACATACAAGACGCAAGCATTCAGCTACGGCCAAACGCCATAAATGTGAGGTTTGTGAGAAAAAGTTTGAGTCTCCTAGCGAATTAAACGTACATTTGAGGGGCCATACTGGCGAAAGACCCTTCAAATGCCAACATTGTAGTAAGGCATTTACGAGTTCCAGCTACCTGACTCAACATCTGCGTGTGCATGTGGGTACACCTTTCAAATGTCAACACTGCGATGCGAGATTTGCACAGAAAGGTACGCTGACAAATCATATGCGCAGAATGCATTTAACGGAAGCCACAACTGATTCAAATAATTGTTAATTAATTGTATCAAGTCGTCGAGAAGGACTTTACAGCGGTGAAGATGCGAAGGAACAATATGATATTATTTATGTATTTGATCATTCTAATATTTGTATTGTGTAATAATATAACTCACACTTTTTTAACAATTAAAATAAATAGGTGTAAATGATTCATAATCAATTAATTTTATACGTGAATAGAAACATTGGTTTGTTTACATACCTTGTCGGCAGCCCTTTTGCGTGGCGCGGTGCATGCCCTGGGTCCACATTCAATCAATGAACATCTAGAAGATTATAGGTCGACAACTACCCGTTGTCTGTGTTAGGGGGGGGGTGAAGTACAGATGAAGCTCATTCGTTATTCGGATAACAACTAGTTTTAATTGAGGAAAACTCAAACCTCGTAATCAATTAATACCGTCCACAAACATACTTTCTCGCGTTACCACCAGTTTCTCCACGACATCCTGCACCTACTGCATGGCAGGGATGTCAAAAAATGTATCGGTATCGATACCCTGTGACAATACTTATCGACTTTTGTCGATACTTTAATTTTCGATACTTATCGATAGTATCGATTCATTTTCGATACTTTTTCACATGCCACTACAATGAGGCCATCTGTTAATCAGAACCAGTAATTATGATAGTAAACGTACCATGTGCGATTACCATCGGTGCTGCATTGGTAATTTGATTTTAGTTCGTGGTGTCGAGCGTTCTTCTTCTTCTTCCATGGTGCTTCCTGCTTCGTCAGCATCTTATATTTTTGAGCGTCTCAAATATGTCCACATTATATAGTATTGCATCGTGTCGTCACCCTGGATGCATCATACGTACATGTCGAATCAGATCACCAGAATACTTATATGCCGAATTACAATTTTGGCATTTGAAGGGCCTGACCGCCGAGTGTCCTCTAATATGAAGCTTCAAACGACTGGCCGTCTCATAATATTCCCCACAAACTTCACACCTATGAGGTTTAGGCTTAATTTCGCCTGTATGAGTCCGACTATGTCGATTCAAACTACTAACATACTTAAATCTAATATTGCAGTATTGACATTCGAAAGGCATTTCGTCCGTATGGCAAGTCATATGCCTCTGTAAACGGCAAAGCGTCTCATAGGTTGTTCCACAAACTTCGCATTTATGCGATTTGGGTTTGGTTGCTCCTGTATGAAAGCGAAAAATATGTATGTTCAGGCTATCAGTAGTTTTAAACGTCAAATCACAATGTTGACATTTGAAGGGCCTTTCGTCCGTATGCGTTGCCAAATGTCTCTTTAAGTAGACGGGCGCATTACATATTTTCCCACAAATCTCACATTCATAGACTTTAGGAGGGAGTTCGCCTGTGTGCAAGCGAACATGTCGCTTCAGCTCAGTAATTCGCACATATGTCGCATTGCAATATTGGCATTTGAAGGGCCTTTCGCCTGTATGTCTTCTCATGTGAACCTTTAAAGACGTTGATCTTGTAAATGTTTTCCCACAAACTTTACATTTATTGGTTTTAGGCGTGGAATTGTCTGTGTCCAAATGAGTGAGTTGATTCGGGTTACTAGTATGCATAAACCTGTAAGAAAAGACAAGTGATTATATTATAATTCAGTGACTCCAGAGGAAGAACGATCGGCGGGATCAGCACTAGGAAACGATAGAACAAAAGTACAGAGTTCAGAAGAGACCGACTATTGTCTACTCAAAGAAGAAGTCATTCAGTAAAATCGGTTCAGTATAATTTTATCCAAAATGTACGAAAAATTATACAAAAAACACGTTTAAACTTGCGCAAACAAAAGAATACCAAATATTTTTATGAGAATTTCAAGTCTCGCAGTTTTCACGAAGATATAGTTTATAAATAACTTCGTCAAAACTGCAAGACTTGAAATTTTAAGCAATTCTCCATTAGTTTAGCTATCGCTAAAGACAACTACCAAACAATAGTTCTTTTGATCTGGTAAATGAAGTTCTATCTTAAAAAAGCAGGCACTTAGCCCTCTAAGATTTGTTGAAAAAACATTATTTTTAACAAATCTTAACTCGACGGACATATAAGGTACTTACTCTTCTAAAGTTTCACTAGTAACTTTATCATTTTCATTGGAATTAAGCAGAACATTATGAGATATATTATTTCCTTCCATTCTGCTTTCATTTAGCGTTGTTACAGATAAATCTTCATTATTTGAACAAATTTGTACATCATTCGCCTTATTTTTTAACATAATCTGCCTTGGAATTACTTCGCCACTTTCTCCAAATTGCACACCATGCTCCTCTACGTCTACTTCTTCAGACTTCAAAGTACAAACTTCTTCAAAATGGGTATTAACGTCTTTAACATCAGATGAACTCTCTTCAGGTAATTCCACATCATTCAGGGCCAATTGGTAATTTAAAGGTTTCACATGATATTCTGACGAAAGATCGAAAACATCATTGTTTATAGGGATCTCCCGACATGTTGATGGGTGATTTCCATCGTTTGAAACATTTTTCATACATAATTTCTTGTCAGAATCAAGCATAGCAACATATTCATTATGATTATGAGACAAATATTCTTCCTCTTCCTTTTCATTTCCTATAAAACCGAGAAGACATAATTACAATAATACATAAAGGAAGCGAAGAAGAAATAAACATAAAAATTGCATTTTAAATTACCATCAACAATTTCAAGCTTCAAACTTAGCACTTGTTTTTGCAATAATGCATTATTGCATCTTATTACTTGTTCCTTGAAATTATAAGTCATTTCCAAAGTCTCTACACAAGTAATACATATTTGAGGAGGTAGTGTGTCATTTGGCAAGAGCTAAAGTGATATTAATTTCAATTAGAAACACTAATGATCATGTTTGGCACTAGTGATCATGTTGGTAGTAAATTATTATAGATAAATTACCTCTAGAGATGATATTGCCATGATCATATCATATATTGAAGGAGATTTATCATTGTCGAAGATAGGTATCATTCCCACTTCCTTGGTCATGCAAGTTCGACAAATGTTCCACATTTTATTCAGTCAAATTGTTCAAAATCGAAATAAATATATTCAGAAATTCCTCGTTTCTTGCGGTTATAGGTTCTACAAAAATGACACAAACAATTAGCAGACCACAGATCAAACAAACTAGACTAGAGTGGAATAGGTGGGATACAACTGATACGCGTTGATATAACCTATAACCACAAAACTGAAATTTCATATCAGAACAGGTATATGTACTGATAATCTGTGCCTGTTCTATTTATTTTGTTGGTACACAAAACGAAATTGTGAAAAAATGTGGGATGTTTGTCGAACTTGCTTGACCAAAGAGGTAGAAATGATATCGATATTCGACCAGAGCAAATCACCATCAATTAGTGCTATGATCATGACAATATCATCTTTAGAGGTAATTTATCTATGATAATTCAGTACAAACATGATCACGGTATGTTCCAAAGTGTAATCTTATCATTTTAGTTCTCACCAAATGATACACTACCTTCCCAAATATGTATTACTTGTTTAGAGACTTTAGAGATGACCTATTATTTCAAACAACAAGTAATAAAAAGTAACAATGCCTTGCAAGAAAGAGCAACATTACTTAGATGCAATATGTTTGGGCTACCACAAGGTAACCTCATTGTTAATTTTATCTTTAACTTATTAAAATATCTTCGTAATGTTATAGGGAATGAAGTAATCAATGAAATGAAAGAAGAGAAAGAATATTTTCATCACGCACACAATGAATATGTTACTATTGTTGATTCTCGTCAAAATATTGTTTCCATTGTTGATGATCACTCATCAATCTGTCCTGATCCGTTGATATCTATAGCCAATGATAGTTGCGATCCTTCGTCGGAATATGATGTAAAATCTGTAAAATGTGAATTGCCTACTGATACACATTATGATGATTTGCCAGAAGAGAGTTCATCAGGTCACAGTAAAGGCGTTAATTTTCATTGTGAAAGAACGTGTATAAAATCTGAAAAAGTTGATGTTGACGAACATGGTGTACAGTTTGATGATACTTGTGAAATCACTCCAGGGCAGATTGCGCCCAATAATGAGGCAGATGGTGATGGATTTTCTTCAGAAGATGATTTGCCATTAACATCGGTACATATGATCAAGGGCAGTTATACCAAGTCTCATGATGTTCAAAAAGAGTCGATTGAAAATGGTGAGGTAACCATACAGACTTCCAAAGGGTAAGTTTTGTTATTGTAATCCCAAAAAACGTGTAATCATAGGACAAATAATGATATTGGAAAGATGGAAATCCAGAGGTTTTCCGTTCGAATCCTATTGAGAACTTCAAAGTTTCTCTTTCCATCTTATTGTTAATTTCAATTCATGTTATTTTTTTAAATCTATAAAATAGTTTAGCTTAACGGCTTGCCGTCCGTCTTCTAACTCTAATCTTTCCAGATAATACAGCCACACTCCATTTCTCCAGCCATTCTTCGAGAATATTCCTTCCCTTCCTTTGTGGTCCTAACCGTTTCTCCTTCAAACCTCCTTTAGATGATTCTATGGATCCACATCTTCTTTCAGAACACATTAGTGAATTCCTGCTCCATCCAGATCTTTTAGCATCTTTTATCCGATCCACACCTGGTCCACCAACGTCTTCTTGTTCCTCCCTCTCTACCTCTACCTGATCACCTGTTCCTTGACGCCCTACACAAGCTTAACGGCTCTCCCATTGAACATTGTCCATTTCGTCTTCCTCCGCAGCATCAATCTTTCCATAGCAGACATCCCCCTTTTCTTTCCTCCAGACAATCTTCCACAATATTCCTTCCTCACTTTTGCAGTCCTAACCCTTCCTCCTTCACACTTTCACAATGTTCTACCAGATGATTCCACGGATCCACATCGTCTTGGTCTGGATGGATGAGAAATACAGTAATGTGTGGTCTATTACTGTATTTCTCATCCATCCAGACCTTTTAGCATCTTTTATTCGCTCCACACCTGGTCCATCAACGTTTTCTTGTTCCTCCCTGCATTCTTGTATCATGTATCATGGCCTCTATCAGGTGATCAGATAGAGGCTATGATATCTGTACTTCCTCTCCCCTCAAGGCTTCCTCCACAGAGACAAGGTCCATCCACATCTTCGCCGAATCGCCCCCTGCTACTACACCCCTCTCTCAGATTCCTAATCAATTAACTAATATGTAGAAAATTAATATTTAAACATCATTTATCGGTATTACCACAGGTTGAAGCGATTAAAAGATCCGGAATATCTTTCCACTGACATGCCATACAAGTGCAAGTATTGCGATAAACGCTTCATTCGGAAAGGCTCATTAAGAATTCATGAATATATGCACACAAATCCCCATAAATGCGATACGTGCGAGCAAATATTTTCCACGCTCAGCTTGTTGACAATACATAAACGCTGCCATACAGGCGAAAAGCCCTTCAAATGCCAACAGTGCAATGCGACGTTTGCGCAGTCCTGTAATCTGAAGCAACATATGCGCAAGCATACAGGCGAAGTCAGGTCCAGGCCACATAAATGCGAGGTTTGCGAAAAAACATTTACGATGCCCAGCTTTTTAAAGATACATATGAGATCGCATACAGGCGAAAAGCCCTTCAAATGCAAACAATGCAATTTGGGCTTTGCTACTTTTGGAATCCTGAATAGACACAGTCGTATTCATACGGCGGAAGGCAGTCCCAAACCGCACAAATGCGAGATTTGCAAGAAAGGTTTTGAGGGAGCCAGCTCTTTGAAGATTCATTTGAGAAGTCATACAGGCGAAAGACCCTACAAATGCCATCAGTGTAGTGCGGCGTTTATACAACATGGTCATCTAAAGGCACATTTTCGTACGCATGCCGGTGAAGGTATAACTCAACGAAAAACCTAGATGTGCGTAAATCCTTCGTCAGGCGATGTTGAGGAGGAATATTGAATGAATATGTGCGTTCTGCTGAATGTAAGTACTCTTGCACGGCTCAGTATATATTGCATGAACCCAGAAAGGAGAAATAATCTGATTTCTCCTCTCTTCTTTTTAGGCAACTGCTACTTTGTCTCCTGTGACAGGGAGTCGCTCACGAGATGGTCCATCGTTTCGGGGGCCTCCCTAGTGGAAATTTCCTAATCGTTCCTAAACTCCGAAGCAGCCAAGTTTCTTCTTTGAGAAATGGTTCCTTTTTCAAGGGGGAGGTTGCCGCGCCTGTTCCCAAACCTACCTCGTTTTTGATCTGGGCTTAGGACCAGCGCTCGTGTTTCAACATTGTATAATAATGTAGAATTGTAAAGATTTATAGTCTTGCAAGAACATGCTTGCGATTGTCGTAATATATTACAATTATTTGTATGCCACTCAACTACAAATAAAACCTATTTTCCAGTTCTCACTCTTTTGTGTACTGAAGAATAAATATGTGTTTCCTAGACGTGAGCGAAGTACCCGAAGGAGCAAAATGTAACATGTGTAATCTGTAATGCAACATTACGAAGATGACGTTCGTCGGTCATCAGATCAATTCATTTAATTCATTCAACGAAAATGCC
>JAODAC010002568.1:23287-36231 GCA_027575185.1 Mimaenictus wilsoni
ATCTGTAATGCAACATTACGAAGATGACGTTCGTCGGTCATCAGATCAATTCATTTAATTCATTCAACGAAAATGCCATTTCTTTATCTATGCCAGGATTGAGCATTCTGCCCACCAGCCGAACCGAACACCAGCCGCGGATCTGTGGCGCGGGCGGCGAAGCATTCTAAAACACTGGGGTCCCCCCGTTCTGTGGAATACAATTAAATGATAGGTGTATCATCTATGTGTATGAGGTTATATCACTATTTTCTTAACCTCTAATTTTCAATAATGGAAATGAACAATGCGCCATACGATCATTTAATTTTTTGCGATTTTTTGCAATTTGTTATAATCTGTGAATGAATTTCTCTGTCAAAATACAATCAAATAACGTGAAGAGCCACATTTGATCCATGTAGTCGTTTAAGCACACCTAAACGTGATTTTCTCTTATATTTTGGCGAATACGCTCAAAAAGTTTGAGAATCGCATGTTATTTTCTGAACCGTTGCAGCTATCGATCTCTCGATGTGCTTAATCGACTTTTTCCAGAAAATAATTCGTTTCAGCACATCTAAACATGATTTTCTCTTATTTTTTTGGGGGAATATATGAAAAAAGTTCGGATATCGCGTGTTATTTTCTGAACCGTTTGCAGCTATCGATCTCTCGATGTGCTTAATCGACTTTTTCCACGAAAATTTCGACGACTGCAGTTGATTGCTCACACAAGAGAGGACAATCTTGAGCAAAGAAAATGCCTATATTCATTCCTCTATGATCTTGAGTATATAGGGTTTGAACGAAAAGGTTTGGAAACCTCTGGTCTGATTGTAAAGTCTATAACATAAATAGATACATAACCTAGAACGTCAATAAGGGAGAAAATCATATACCACCGAAGTTTGTAAAAAATGTGGAATATTTGTCGAACGTGCATGACCCAGAAGGTGGAATTGATATCGATCTTTGACCAGGATAAATCACCATCAATAAGTGCAATGATCATGACAATATCATCTTTAGAGGTACAGATACATTTTTTACAATATTTTCAAACAAACTTGATCGGTTGTGTTCCTAATTGTAATTGTTGCCCATTTTAGTTCTTACCAAATGACATATTACCTTCCCAAATGTGCAAGACTTGCTTTAAGACTTTAGAGATGGCTTATTATTTCAAAGAACAAGTAATAAGATGTAATAATGCTTTGCAACAACAAATACAAAGTTCCAAATTGTTTCCAAGATGTAAGAAGTTTAATCTACAGCAAAGTAATTTATATTTAGAAAATGTCTTCCATTGTAAGAAAAATGTCTTCTTTTGCAGTGATTGAAGAAGAAGATGAAAAGAACGAAGATTATTTGTATAAGAAACAAAGTGAATATGTCACTATTATTGAGGAATTATCTACAGAAAATGTTGCTTCCAATGTTGATCACCCATCAAAATGTCATGATCCAGTGATAGACAATGATACATCATCAGAATGTGATGTAAAATCTATTAATTTTGAATTGCCATCAACTACATTAACTAGTGGGACAGGTGGTATTGATTTGCCTGAAGCAAGTTCATTTAATGTTACATAACATTAATTCTCTGTCTTACAGACACTAATTCTCATTTCGAGGAAACCCATTTTCAAGAAATTAAGATTGAAGAAGTAGACGTAGATGAGAATGGGGTGCAGGTTGAAGATAATTGCGAAATGATTCCTTGGCAGGTTATTCCCAAAAATGAGGTAGATGATGATGGATTCTCTTCTGCAGATGATTTGCCGTTAACTATAAGCTCTCAAAGTCACAACACATCACAAGATATTCAACAAATTTCGAATGAAAATGATGAGGTAATCAGACAAGCTTCCAAAGGGTAAGTTTTCAAATGATTCTTTTGTTAGTAGGATGTAGGTACTGCTAGTTAATTTACAATTACTACTAAATACTACCATTAAATACTAAATCTGAATATACTTGATTTTTTTAGGTTCAAGGAATCGAATGATGTGGAATATCTTTCTGGAGACAAATCATTCCAATGTACATATTGCAATAAACTCTTCAATCGGAAAGGTACATTGAGAGCTCATGTTTACAAGCACACCAATCCCCAGAAATGCGACATTTGCGAACAAGTATTTTCCCTGCCCAGTTTCTTAAAGGCGCATATGCGGAAGCATACAGGCGAAAAGCCCTTCAAGTGCAACCAATGCAATGCCAGTTTTACGCATGCTGGTAACCTGAAGAAGCATAATCGCGTGCATACAGGCGAAGCCATATCCAAACCCCATCAATGTGCCGTTTGCGAGAAGACATTCGAGAGGACTAGCGTTTTACAGATGCATATGAGAACGCATACAGGCGAAAGGCCTTTCAAATGTCAACATTGCAATTGGAGATTCATGACCAAGGGTACCCTGAAAAAACACAGTCGTACGCATACAGGAACAACCAGATCTAAGCCCTATACATGCGAGGATTGTGGGAAAACATTTGAAGAGTCTTCACATTTAAAGAGACATATGAGTAGACATACAGGCGAGAGGCCCTTCAAATGCCAACATTGTGATTTGGATTATAAGTATTCTGGTGACCTGGTTCGACATGTGCGTATGATGCATCCAGGCGAGGATACGACCTAATCCTGTATAATGTGGACATATTTGATCCACTTAAAAAATTTGAGCTACTTATGAAAGGGAATAGTAAGAATGGGTTTTCATTCAGACTGTTGCAACCAGAGAAAATATAAGATAATATCAGGGATAAGAACAATCAAAATTTAAAACACTTCCCAGTTGGAACACTACGTACGCCGGATGTTCAACAATGGGCCACGTCTTGTAAAAAATTGTTAAATGATAATAATAGGTAATATACCCTGAAATAAAATCAAAAACTTTGTTTAAATTTAAAAAGCTCTCCTCCGCACAGCCGTCTCCTGATCAATTTTCTTGATCATCGTCACACTCCCCTCACACACTCAATCGTTCTCATGCATCCGTGCATTCCAAGTTATTCAACAACCCCTCATACACCAAGATGTTCCCAAGAATTCACCCCGCTCCTACCCAACACACTCACATCATGTATTCGTACCCCATTCATACCTTTCTTCCCTGCCCTTCAGTTCCACATCTTGCCCTGGCCCCAATCCTTTCATCTTTTGCGCTCATGTTCTTTTTGTCAATATAGACGGGTCTCTATGCGATTGTTTGGATTAAGCCGTATTCTGGGATATACGAACGTTTTCTTATACACTCCTGCCGCTTCTGCCCTTTCACCCCTCGACCATTTTCACGCACAAACCATTCCAACATTCCTCAATCGGTTATTAATGCTTCAACTGCCTGTTCAGATAAACCCACACTTTCATACTTTGGCAATGCCAAACAGCACACTTAAAACCCATGTTTATAAAGCAATCCAAAAGGACGTGATGAAAAGGAAGGCACAATGGTCGCAGAACGCACGAATCCCTAATGATAAAATGGCGACAAGCAAGGAAGTGCCGCCCCGTGCTGCACACTTGCAAAGAATTTTCGAAGTTACGTTGTTTACCAATGTCCGATTAAAATCGGGTATACTCGTAAATACGTTTTAATATACCACTAGCGCCATGCAACGTGTCTTACTTGAACTACCGGTGTTGCCAAAGCGAGAACTCCCCCTCCACCAAGTTGGAGTACCCTGCCAAGCCGCGCGTCACTTTATCCCCTCATAATTTGCACACTTCAACTTATTGTTTACAAGTTTTTGTTTATTTTAACTTTGTAAAAATGCCAAGTATGTGTCGTACATGTATGTCTAAGGACGTTGAAACGATACCAATCTTCGACCAGAGCAAATCACCATCAATAAGTGCTATGATCACCACAATATCGTCTTTAGAAGTAAGTCTGTACTATAAACATGATCTTGAACATGATAGTGTTCTTAATTGTATTGTTACAATTTTAGTTCTTACCAAATGACACTCTACCTACGGAAATATGCGTTCTATGCGTTGAGACTTTAGAGTTGACTTATTATTTCCAAGAACAAGTAATACGATGTAATAATACCTTGCAAAAACAATCACAACGGTCCAAACTGCTTAAAAGATGTAAGATGATGGCACAAGAGCAAGGTATACTCATTTTTCTACAATTTTTATCCTGTAGAGTTAACATTTTTGATTAATATGTCTTCTCGGTTTTATAGAGGAGGAGGAGGAGGACGAAGAAGAAGAAGAAATGATCCCAGAGACTGATTGTAAGCAGAATGAATCTCTTCCAATTGTTGATTCTGATGACGAATTAACTACAGATATTGATATTTCCATCCTTCGTGATCACTCATCACATTATCATGATCCGTTGATAACTATAGGCGATACTTACAACGATGTAGATGATATAGATGATACTTACGATACCTTGCCAGAATGTGATGAAAAATCATTAAGTATTGAATCGCTATTACCGAATGAGGCACATGATGCTTTGCCTGAACACAGTTCATACATTAGTGACGTGAATTCCCATCAGGAAGATACGTGTTTTAAGTCTGAAGATGTAGAAGTAGAGGGGAATGGTGTGCAACTTGAAGATAATTCCGAAATTACTCCAGAAGAGGTTTTATCCGAAAATAATGCAGATGATAATGGATTTTCCTCAGAAGATGATGTGCCGTTGACGGAGCTACATGTAAGCATTGATAATGCCTCGAAATCTCAAGATGCTCAACAAACTTCGAACGAAAAAGGGGAAGAAACCAGTCAAGCTTCCAAAGGGTATGTTTACTTTTTGTTATTATGAAATGTCTGTAAAGGACATTTCGAATTATTAAATTAAGTGGTACAGGAGTATTTAGTCGAATGCAGAGCTGTATTTAGATTGGACTTAGAAAATCACAGATTAAGATTTGTGGTATATTTTCACCCTTTGTCTCCCCGTTTGGGGAGTATTTAAATCTATTTTCTGAATGATTATGCGGTGTGTTCTCTCTCCAACCTCAAATTCCCTTTTCCTTCAGATCTCTTTCAACTTTCTGGATCCTTCTGCTTTTGGGTCTTCCTTTTCTTTGTTTGTTTCATGGCTTACATCTCAAAATTTGTTTTATGGTGTTTTCGTTTTTCGCTATTCATGTCCGAACTATTTTATTCTCTGTTCTTGATTTTTTATTTGATTAATGGTTTCCTCATTTCCTTCAATGTTTGTCTTCTTTCGTTTGGTTCCAGCCTTTTCTATGAACGATCCGGTTATCAGTCTTATTATTTTTCTTTCGAATTTTGTTACTATTTTCTTGGTCTAATCACAGTTTTATAGTTTTATTTTTGTATCTTTAAGAACAGAATATAGTTATTGCGAACCAAAATGGCCTGATACACATATTTAAGTCAAATAATAAACGAATCTTAACATAAAATAAGCCAGAATATGGAGCATGGGTTCACAATAGTAGTACTCAAGTCCTCCTTTCTTTTGAGACATGATGTTTTCAATCTTACACGGAAACATTACGGATTTTCCGAAAAATTAATATGCCATTCCGACTATTTATGATATAATGACATATCACAGGGAACCGTTGTGACTAAATGTCTATGAATAAATTCTCAAACAACTAACAAGAATTGACGTTCAAATATCAGCAAATCATCAAACATCTTTTTATTTATTTTTTCAGGTTGAAGAGATTAAGAGAAGAGTTAAACTCTTCCAGTGTCAAACGAATCGACCTCTATAAATGTGAGGTTTGCAGAAAATCATTTCAATACCCTAGCAATTTGGCGACACATATGAGAGTGCATACAGGCGAGAGGCCCTTCAAATGTCAACATTGCAGAGCAGACTTTAAGTACATCGGTGACCTGAATACGCATATTCACAAGCATGCAAGCGGGAAGAAATGTGACATTTGTGGGGAAATTATTGTCGGGCCCGTGAAATTTAAGGAACATATGCAAACGCATATGAGGGCGCATTCAGACGACAAGCCCTTCAAATGTCAATATTGCGATGAGACGTTTAAGTACAATGTAGCCCTGAATAAACATATGCTCAAACATGCAGACGTAGCTAAGTCCGAGTATAAATGTGAGATTTGCCAGGAAACGTTTGCGGGGCCGCACAAATTAAAGGAACATAGGCGAACGCATCCAGGCGCAGACGTTATCAAATGTCATCAGTGCGATGCGACTTTTAAGGATCTGGGTCAACTGAGGATACATAGTCGTCACCACATCGCTCCTGGCGACGTCAATCCCAAATCCTTTCAATGCGATGTGTGTGGGAAAATATTTCCGTCACGCGTCCATTTAGAAAGGCATATAATGACGCATACGGGTGAAAAGCCGTTCGATTGCCAACACTGCGATATGAAGTTTACGCAACCTGGTAATCTGAGGCAACATATTCGAAACAAACATACAGGCGATACCACATCTAAACGTCAGAAATGCGAGAATTGCGAGAAAAGATTTGCGACGCCCGGCGATATGGAGATACATATGCGAACGCATGAAAACGACAATTCCTTCAAATGCCAAATCTGTGATGCAACTTACAGGCATATTGGTCACTTAAATCGACACGTGTCATTGCATACGACTGGGGTGACCGCCAAATGCGAGGTGTGTGGAAAATTTATCAAGTCTATCCACTTAGCGGCACATATTAGAGAGCATACAGGGGAAAGACCCTTCGAGTGCCAACACTGCGATGCGAAGTTTGCGCAGGTTGTCATCCTCAATGCCCATGTTCGCAGAAAGCATACAGCGCCTTACACAATTGTCAAACCTCATCAATGTGAGAGTTGCGGTAAAGCATTTGAGGCGTCCAGTCAGTTAAAGATGCATATGAAAAGTCATACGGGCGAAATGCCCTTCAAATGCCACCAATGCAGTGCGGCGTTTATGCGTGTTAGTCATCTGAAAAAACATATTCGCCTGCACGCTCTCGGACGCGCAGACAACTCTCATACGTGTTCTGTGTGTAGTATGACATTTGAGTCAGAATGTCTATTGTTGACACATATGAGTAATCATTCAGGTGAAAGATTGAATGTCAGTGAAACGATCAAAGAGAAATCCTAGGCGTTGTTTGGTGACGCTAAGAAGAAATATGTTCCTAATATTCTCTGACTCACAATAAAAATCAGTAGATCCGTTATAATATTCAATTCATCCGTTATAATTATTCAGGGACATTGAATCGAATTGTGTACTTTACTTACTTCTGAATTTATTTTTCATTTCAAGACTAATAGTGTCTTCAAACGATACGATATTGAGTTGTTAAAGAAAGCTACATACATTGAATAAAAACAATACCTTGGTATTTTCTTTGGCGAGTACCAAGCCAACCACTTACAATTAAACATTTGTTTCGCTGATTTGTAACTCACACAGGCAGCTACGGATACATTTGGAGGGAAAGGTGAGTGTGATGCCCAGCCGTACAAGAAGCGACATCACGATGACTACCGAGAACGCACGACGGCATTTGACAGCAGGAACGCCGTTGACATTCACAGGTGTCTCCTAATTCAAAAACCAAGGGCATCCTGGAATAAACACGAGAACCTGTTGTAACGCTAGGTGTCTCGTGGTGGCGGAGGTATTCTATTCTTAGCCGCGGCGCGACGTGGTTGATCTCTAATTCGACAGATGAATTGTGCTCTGTCTTTCTGCGTAATTCTGGGGTTGGCAATTCCCTCGCTGATATTGCCGCGAAGTTATTTGTTCAGCTAGTCTTGAATATAGCAATCTTGTGGTTGAGAAATGTATTTTTATTGGGCCATCATAACAGCTTATCTCAGACGTAGCGAGTTTGTGCGGGGTTTTTCATGATTTACCAACAAAGTGAAAATTTGCATGTAACAAATTAGATAAACATATTCGTTTAAGTCGGCAATCTTCGTTTTTATTCGGGACACGCAGAGCATCAGGCGGTAGGTGCATTGAATTAAAAACAAGTGGAAGGGGCATGTACTACTTATTGTCGTATAAATACATTGATAATACATAAATAAATTCATTTGGCCTGCCGTAGAGGTAAATGTAATCTGTGATAGAGGTAGTGTCATAGATTACTATAAGATGTCCCACTCTAGTGGGTTTCTTTATCGGTATTCGTCGTTGGTTTTCATTGCCCATTACCGATAGTGCTGTCGCTTGCGGCATTTCTGCTCGCATTTCCCCTCCCCGAATGACGACCAAAAGTTCAGGGGTGAGTCAAATCCCCCTGGGTAGTATAACCACAAAACCGATAGCATTTTGTTAATTCATTTTGAACTGATTTTGTTTGAAGACAATAAGCATACATGATCTGTTATAATAAGTTTGCATTAAAAAATGTGGAATATTTGTCGAACATGTATGGCCAAGGAAGTAGAGATGATACCGATCTTCGACCAGGACAAATCGCCATCAATAAGTGACATGATTAAGACAATATCATCATTAGAGGTAATATATCGATAATAATTTACCACCACCATTAGATTAGTAGTGTACCTAATTGTTATTGTTATCATTTTAGTTCTTACAAAATGACTTACTACCTTCTCAAATTTGTGTTACTTGCTTGGTTACTTTAGAGACAACTTATAACTTCAAAGAACAAGTAATAAAATGTAATGTACTACAAAAACAAACGCAAGCATCAAAATGGCTTGCAATAAACACACAATGTCACACGTTTTCATCTCAACGAGGTAACTTAATTGATTAGGTAATTTTAGCTCCTATAGTAATTATAAAGTCATCTTGGTTTTATAGTGAAAGAAGAAGATGGCGCAGACTGGGTGGCGGTTGTCTCTGATCATGAAGCATTTATAGGAAATGTTGATGACCCCTCATCAATATGTCCTGATCTGCCTGTTCAGATATCTAAAGACAATAATATTTTTGACCCGTCGTCAGAATATGATGTAAAACCTTTAAATTCTGAATTGCCCTTAACTAATGATAGTTATATGCCCGAACAAAGAGTATTTGTTGACAAAAACGTTATTTCCCAGTTTGATGAAACCTGTTTGAAGTTAGAAGAAGTAAAAGTAGAGGAACATGGTGTGCAATTTGCAGATAATTCCGAAATCATCTTACCAAAACAGATTAAAGTCGAAAATAAGATCGATGATCATGAATTTTCCTTCGAAGATGATTTACCTTTAACCGAGCTACATGTAAGCACTGATAAATCATTCCAATCGGAAGGGATTCAACAAACTTCGACTAAAAATGACGGAGGAAACGGAGAATCTTTGAGGAGGTTAAGAAATATGGAAGAACTATCCAATACCAACTCTTACAAGTGCTCATATTGCAGTAAACAATTTCATTTGAAAAAAACATTGATCAACCACACATACAAGCACACAAACCGCTATAAATGTGAGATTTGTGAACAAATATTTCCCTGGCCCAGTCTGTTAAAAGCACACATGAGGAAGCATACAGGCGAAAGGCCCTTCAAATGTCAACAATGCAACACATCGTTTACGAGGTATGGTAGCCTGACTTTTCATATGCGTGAGATACACCAGAGAACAGATGCAGGTGAAAAGTTATTCAAATGCGAGCAATGCGATAGGTTGTTTACAACTACCAGTGGCCTGTATAAACACCTCCGTGTGCATTCGGACACACCCAGGCCCAGGCCCCATAAATGTGAGGTTTGTAGTAAAGCTTTCGAGCTGCCCAGCAATTTAAACATACATATGCGATGTCATTCAAATGAGAGGCACTTCAAATGTCAGCTTTGCGTTGCCAGTTTTAAACATGCTGCTCACCTCAAGAGGCATAGTGCATTGCACAGAAAAGGCGAAGATTTACTGAACAATCTTTGATACAGTATCTATTCTTTATTGTGAAGGAAAAAATGAATGCTGTTTAAATTAATTGGTATGTTTAACCTGAATATATGTCTCCTTAAAACTTTATCGTTCTTGTTTCAATCAATTTTTAACGCTCATATGTGTAGCAAAAAGGACAGCCAACTTATTTAAATATATTTATTTGAAATATATTAACGTAAGAAGGCTGCAGTGAAAAACTGGGGCTTGGCTGATCAATTTTACAATGTGTTAATGCAGTTCGTTTATCGATTGGTTAATAATTAAGTTCATTATAAAAGTAAAGACTTACTTGGCCAACGACTATTTGTAGTGTGAAAGAGTTTACAGCAAGATTCTTCTTTCTGCTTATGGTTGTAACAGCAAAATTCGCTAAGATCGATTGAAAACTCACACTAAAACCGTCACTAACCGAAAAACGTTACTTTCACAGTGACATTTTTGAATCAAACAGGAAACAATGTGATGTCAATAAAAAAATGAAACAAACGGTCAAATTGTTGCGATTGCAGCGCCATCGCTATTTCCCATACTTTAGTTCCACAAGGCCATGCATTAAGTCGATTTTCCTGAAGATATTTTCATTAGCTACCATTTTGATGATATGTGGTCATTGCGGTACGTGTCGCCAAAGTTTTACTCGCAAATTGCTTCGTGTCCGAGCTCGAAATATCGAGTATTCTCAATTCGAATGGCATTGACACCGAAAATAGTTTGAATTCAACTCTAGATGTCGCTAGTGTTTTATGAAAAAATCCAAAGCCTTGTGTTTACTTGTAGTGGCTGCAAAGATGATTCAGGTGGGTTTAACTCGAATAACCCATGCTATGATATCTTATTGGAGCTTGTAGACTGAATGTAAGTTCAAATTAGCAGTCGCTGAACTGTTTCTAATTGGTCAAGCATCTTGAAAGTAGACGTTGTTTCTTCATAATGATTCAAAATTCACTTCAATAATCACTTTTATACCAGATTAAATGTCCAATGTCTTCTAGTTAGTTATCTTTACATAGCTTTTGTGAATTCAAGTTTCTTTGAAAAATTAAAGACGGTACAGTATAGTATACGGTAGGTTCATGCTTGCTAATAATCAAAATTGTTGACCGTTGAAATTTTTGTAAATTTGTTTTTGAATACTCTTATTCAAAATTTCAAGAAATTACATGTAGAAGACGTGTTGTGTGCGTGACTGCAGTTTATATGTTGAATATGGTTTCATGTATTCTTACGATTGATGTTGTAATTGTCAATATTTGTGATTTTTATATTTATAAATATTTTGAATTTTTTAATTCTAAATTAGAATAAACTTTTGAAATAGGTTGCATAAATTCGCAATTTACTTTCGGAGATTTCCCGCAGCAGCTTTCAGCGCCTTGTAGGTATAACCTATATCTACAGAACAAGCGAATTTTGTTTAAATTTTTTCTATTTATTTTGTTTGTAAAAAATGTGGAATATTTGTCGCACGTGCATGTCCAAAGAAGTAGAGATGATATCAATCTACGACGAGCACAAATCGCCATCAATAAGTGCTATGATCATGACAATATCGTCTTTAGAGGTATCTATAATAATAATATACTACCAATATGATCAGTAGTGTTCCTAATTGTTATTGTTATCATTTTAGTTCTTACCAAATGACACACTACCTTCTCAGATTTGCGTTACTTGTTTTGGGACTTTACAAATGACCTACAATTTCAAAGAACAAGTAATACGATGTAATAATGTATTACAGACACAATCATCAAAACAGTTTGCAAGCAATCAAATGTTTTCGTTAAAACAAGGTATTTTAATTCATTAGGTAATTTAAGCTACTGTGATACATAAAACAACTTTTGGTTTTTTAGTGAAGGAAGAAGATGATACAGGAAGGTATCATCTTGATGGTGAATCATCTACAAATGTTGCTAATCATGCATCAATGTGTTCTGATCCGTTGATGTCTACAGACAACGATAGTACTTATGATCCTTTATCAGAATATGATGTTAAACTTTTAAATTATCAATTTCCGGTAACTGATGAGGCTCGTTATGATATTTTGTCTGACGGAAGATCATCTGAGGATAATATATACGTTCCTTCACATTTTGAAGAAACTTATATTAAGTCTGAAGAAGTGGAAGTTGAAGAACATTGTGAACAATTTGAAGATGATTATAAAATAACTTCAAATCAATTTACACCGAAAAATAATGCAGATACTTCCTCGGAAGATGATGTGCCGTTAACAGAGTTACAAGAAAACACTGATAATTCCACCAAATCTGAAGATGTTCAACAAAATTCGAATGAAATCAGCGAAGATGCTAGACAACTTTCACAAAGGTAAGATTTTTATTGCTAGTATCTTAATGGACTCCTTCTTTTGTTGAAAAAATGTGTAATATTTCAAGTGACAAATCATACAAGTGCATACATTGCAATAAACAATATAAACGGGAAGCAACATTGCGAAATCATCTCTATGAGCACAAAAACCCACATAAATGTGAGATTTGCGAAAAGGTATTTCCCTGGGCCAGCCTTTTGGAAATCCACATGAGAAAACATTCAGGCGAAAGGCCCTTCAAATGCCAACAGTGCAGTGCGACATTTTCGCAGAGTAGTAACCTGCAGCAACATATTCGTACGCATAAAGGTGAAGAAGCTACACGCCTGAAATGCGAGGTTTGTGGGAAAACATTCACGAGACTCCCTAGCTTAAAGATTCATATGCGAGGACACACTGGAGAAAGACCTTTTAAATGCCAACATTGCGATTCGAGTTTTACGAGAAAAGGTATACTGAAAAATCATCTCCGGACGCATTCGGATGAAGGCAGGCCCAAACCCCATAAATGTGAGGTTTGTGGGAAAGCATTTGAGGCGCCGCACCAAGTAAAGATACATAAGAGGAGTCATTCTAACGAACGACCCTTCAAATGTCAACATTGCAATGCGACGTTTAAGCATGATAAACATCTAAAGTTTCATTGTCGCAAGCATATAGGCAAAGTTAAAAACAATTGAAAGTCCTTTGCGAAGAAGTATTGAATACACTGAGGATTTTTACCAAATTTTGAAATTCTTTTCTAGGTCTGATGACATAAGTTTCTCCCAAG
>JAODAC010002579.1:0-36215 GCA_027575185.1 Mimaenictus wilsoni
GCGCAAGGGTCGAAGAGAAGATATATACCTGCGCTTGGAATGCATGCAAAGATTGGAAACAGATGTGTAGATTTGAAAGATTTGCAGAGTTGAAATTAAGAGAATAGGCAGTGGAAAAAAAACCTTGAAGAAATACAATATCTAATACATGTTAATGTGTGGTCTGGACCGCCACATACTCTTTTCTTCGTTATTAACCTGTATATCTTTATAACTAAAGTACTTCTGGTAATGAGGCTCAACTGCCACATTTTGCTCTGGCCATCATTATTTTTTTGTCAACCGTTTTTCCCGACAGTCCATAGAATCCAGTCTAATCCTCCCTACTACCTGCACCCATTGATACAAAGGATTATATGTACTGCTTCGAACTTGCTCTAGTCTCGTGAGGTCCAGTATCTTTGTCTTCTACGAATTCTATGAATAGTTCTACAATGCTGGTATAAATAGTCCTGTATTCCCAGCTTGGTCTCCCAGTCACGTATAGCAGTTCAATTTCAAAAAGAGTGCAATACTCTTTAAATGAGTACATTTAGTTACCTTAACTATTAATCATATAACAATTATGCTAATACTTTTTGCAGGACGAGCATTTAATTGATAGCCACGAATGGAAACTTATAAGTTCTAAAGTTACTCGTCAAGAGAAGACGTATCCTTGTTGTGCTGAAGCATATCCGTCTATTCACTACAACGTCACCTTGCAGAGAGTATCACCAAGTTATAAAGCAGTAGTTGTGTCTCCAGCTTTTGGTAATAACATAATATAATATAATAACTATCCTCAAACATATCATTTCTAGCTGTAATATTTCTAATACTGATGGTATTCTGGTTACCTCCTCAAGCGGGCGAAAAAATCATCCTTCAAGGATGCACTGCTATAATCATTGTCATGTATCTCCTGTATTTCACCCAAAAACTACCTGCGATGGGTACAAATACGCCACTTATTGGTAATAATTCACCTAAGTTGTTGAAATTATGAATTTGCTGGAATTTTGTTTTTGTTTTCAGTTTTGTTCTACAGTCATGCCTTATACTTAGTATGTTTTTCCATGATTGGATCTGTTTTTGTGATCTGGCTAGCCCGAACTCAACATACCCACACGTTACCATGGAAAGTTAAGCAATTTTTAATAGGCGCATTCGGAAAAGGTTTGTGTCTGGGCCATTATATTGCACAAGCAAATATTAATCATCGGGTAAACGCGGAAGAATTACGAGATCATCAAGGAAATAGTGATACAGACGATCGTGATCAACATATTATGGACGATGACCATCGTATTATTGACACGAATTCAAGTCAAGTCAGTCAACAGGATTGGATTCTACTTGCTGCTGCCATAGACCGTGTTTCCTTTTATTTCTACTCAATAGTGTGTGCCATTTTGGCCGTTTCGTACTCATTGTAATAGTGTTCAACCTAGACCTAGTGTCATATCATTTATCTGCTTGTTGTAATTTTCCATTTTTGTTTATTGCCCTACCTCAAGAGAATTCCAGTTATCTATACTTGATATCATTGCGGATTATAGCTGATTACAGAAAATGTCTGTTTTCAATTTTCGAACGTAAAACAACTAAAATCTGACAAACATTTTCATTTCTTTTTTTTCATTACCGCTTTTCACAAAAAAAATATTAAGAAGAATGTGGAATACTAAAACTGTAAATTGTATTTTATTTAAGTATAGATTTCATTACATTGAGTATTACTCAGTAACAAGATCCCCAGAAATTATTTGGAATTGTTCCGCCTCTGCGGCTGATACGTTTCGAACAATTTACGAAAGATGTCAGTAGTTTAAACTTTTCCCAAGCCCAAATTTACAACTTAACCTCACATTTTTTGTTGTGGATGCTGTGTGTGCCCGTGGTTACATGTTTCCCGGTTTTCCTGTTTAATTCTGTAAACTAACTAGAAAGCCTCAAATAAAATACTTCTAAAATTATTAGTGTAAATTACAGAGAACATTTAAAAATATGTCTTTTGGGTAAGTCAACACGCTTTCATATTTTCTTATTTGATTTGATTTTGAATATAACGATATTGTGTAAATTTAGCACATCGTTTGGTAATACTTCTGCATTCGGTGCCCCTCAACAGCCGTCGGCTTTCGGTGCAGCTGCTCAACCATCTACAGGTAAAACATTTCATAAATTGAATGTATCTCTTCAAACAATATTCTCTTTAGGATTTTCATTTGGTTCAACAACTCCGGCTGGAAACACCTCATTATTTGGTAATACCGCACAACAGCCTGCAGCTGGCGGGCTTTCATTTGGAACAACTGCAGCAGCACCCGTGCAACAGGCAGCAACATCCGGTTTCTCTTTTGGCGCACCAGCTGCCGCCACAGCCCCAGGTTTTGGTGTAGCAGCAACCCCAGCTTTAGGCAGTACTGGTTTTGGCGCTGTTGCACCAGCTACTGGAGGTTTCGGCCTAACACCTGCAGCCACAAGTGCCCCTGCGTTTGGCACCCTCGGAGCACCGGCTGCAACAACAGCCACCGGCTTCGGCCTATCTTTTGGAACAGCGATAGCAACAACACAAGCAGCAGCACCGACTTTGGGTCTCTCTTTTGGTGCACCAACAACATCTACAGTTGCGCCTGCAACTACAACAAGTACCGGTTTTGGTTTGTCGTTTGGCGCGCCTGCTAGCACTGCAGCCACAACTGGCTTTAGCTTAGGGGCAGCTACAACAGCACCTACATTAGGTCTGAGTTTTGGTGCTCCGGCGACAACTGCGGCAGGTTTGAGTTTTGGGACCACTACTACAGCAAGTACAGGTTTTAGTTTAGGAGGCTTTGGAACTACGCCTGCTGTGGGGTCCGTTGCACCTACTCAAACAACACAAGCGCCTGCTGTAGTTGGTCTTGGTGGTGTTGCTGCTTCAACACCTTCGTCTACTGCAACTGCGGCAAAGACTGAACAAGCACCTAAAGAGCAACTGTTACCTAATGAAATCCAGCAGACGGTGAATAACTTTAAAAATTTTGTTAAGCAACAGAAAAGTTACAGTTCCGATGTGGCAAGATGTTCGGTAAAAGAGTTTCGCAAAGTTGAATCTGATATTGATGGTTTGAATAAAATGCTGAATGAAGTCGAGAAGCAGTTGCAAGTCAACAGGAACGTTGCTGAAAAATTAAAATATGATACTGCTAAAGGACTTCAACAGGTATTTTTGATATTAATAACATTAAAAGTTTTTAAACATACGAGATTGAATATACATTGAAAATGATATTTTTTAACATAGGTTGAAATGGCTCAACGTACCTACGACACACCAATTGGTCTGCAATACGAAAACACAGCACCACTTCATTTTTTCGTCGATTTAGCCGATCATTTCGAGCGTGAGATGCAAAACATGCGCCTACAAATTGAAAGTACCGATAAGTATATTAAGGACAACGGAAAATCGTCACCGATAACACATCAAGATCTAGTCATGGGTATGAGACGCATTCATGAGATTTTCGTCGCTCTTGCTGGCCATCTTCAGGCTCTACACACACAGGTGGAATCCCAGAAGGAGCAGTATCTCAACATTCGAAAGTACATGTTGAATGACACAACAAACGTTTTCGAAAACACGCACAAAGAAACTGAGAAAACGATTAATCAAATTAAAAGTTTTACGCTGAAACAACCACCCGCATTGGCGTCCGGCCCAACACCGTTTGGAAATGTGAGTCATCCGAGTGTGGTCCAAGCGACGGTGCAGAATCAACCTCCCGTTTTTCAAGCCAGCAGTGCTTTTGGAAATACCCTGGGAACTACCGGTAAATATTGCTTCCAAATAAAGATGTTTTATTAAACACATATTATATATGTGCATATTATAAATATATGAATGTTTTTATTCGAAGGATTCGGACAAGGAACTACTTTCGGTGGGACCAATACTTCTTTATTTGGAAATTCTTCGTTTGGTGGCAATACGTTTGGTACTTCGCCCGGTTTTCAACTGCAGAAGCCACCAACTGGCAACAAGCGTGGAAAACAATAACGTAGAAGTCAGCAGACACATCCAAACTATTTTTAATCAGGTAAATCAAGACCTTAATATTACAATAGTTTTAATCCGTTAATTAAGTCAACTAGATTTTCGATAGCATACAACATAATTTACTAATTGCGAATGTTTGGATTATGCCACAAGCATTAAGTGTTGATAAATTTGATATATTTTTGACCGACGCTTAATCTGTTTTCTTTTTCCTGTATTTATGTTTAAATTTTTGGAAATGCTTTCAAAACAATGCGTTATTAAACTGGGGTCCATGAGCCAAAATTTAGATGTTGGCGAAATTACAAGAGACTATGGAACAGATTAAAGATCTTTGTGAATTAACCACGTGAGAAGATGAGAATGTCACTTTCGATGAACTGAAATCAAAGATGAACGAAGCTATAAATGAAATTGTCGACTTTAAACATCGAATTAAAGTATCGATACCTATCTCAAATATACCACATTTCGATGAAGACCACACGAACGAAACACATATTTTACAATAATTTTATTCATGTTATATTAAGTAAATTAGATTTCTCATAATGTACAACATAATTTACAATTAGCGAAAGTTTGGAGAATGTCTGAATCGTACGTGTATATAAATTTGATACATTATTGACCATCACCGCTGTTTTTTGGTGGCACTGGGACATCACATTCCATCGGCTTGGAGCAAGCGTCCGCTTCTGGTTTAGGCTTCATGCAGCACGCGTCAATCGGACACGTCTCCTCGCTTTTGGGCGCATCACACTTCAGCGCGCATTCGTCCGCCTTGGCCTCGGTGCCACCCTCTGGCATATTGCACTCCATTGTGTATTGGTTTATTGGGTAGAAGGGTGTCGTTGACTTAAAAATGTGTTTAGCAGCGAATTGATGCTAAATATTCGACGTGGGTTGTACGTTTTGCGATGTGTTTGTTTTAGCGATTGGTACGATTTTCGGCAACGGCAAACGGTGATTGTTTTCGAGCAGATGACAGTCGTGTTTTATTTACAGACAATTGATGCTTACACAGCGCCTACTTGGATGACGGGAATGAGCAGTCCGAATGCGTCTTCCACGTAACGTGAACTGTTCGCCGCCTGAGTTTAAAAAAATTAATTAAATATCAAAATAATGTTTCATAGGCATTCTTACCTCTAGATAAATGTTGGAAATTAATGTTTTAAGTTCTTCGTTTGATGTTTCTGAGCATGTTTTCAGTTTTTCGGTGTATTTTGTTGACATTAGACTGATAAGAGATGAGATTGATGTTGTTAATCTAAAAAATTACATTATTTCTTTTGATATTTGTTGTTGCAGTAAAAGATACAAAGTAATAACACATGAAAATATCGACTACAATGTACCGATACTTATTAGTACAGAAAACGCCATCTAGTAGCAGTTGTCCAAAGATTTGCAGGAGTTACCAGTCTAGAATGATTTCAAAATTATACTTACTGCACAAGACTATCAGCTTCATCAGCCGTACTACGATGCTCTTTAATTAACAACAGCTCTCCCGCTTTATGATATTGTTCCACGGCCATCGCCGTGAGTTTAGCAAGGTTTTCAATTGCATTAGAATGAATTTCATCTTTATTACAACTATCGGTATGTTCAATCCAATTTGTAACTTCTATAAAAACTTCTAGGACTTTCTCGCAGGTTATCCCAATATTAATTTCATTAATAGCTTCCTCCATTTTTGATTTCAGCTCATCGAAAGTGATATCCTCATCATCATCGTCCGTGGTTAATTCACAAAGATCCTTAATCTGTTCCATAGTCTCCTGTATTTCGCCAACATCCAAACTTTGACCCATTATGGACTCTAATTTAATATCGCATTGTTTTGAAAGCATTTCCAACGCTTCCAAATGCACCAAGCCTGTATAGTCATCAAACATCGTCTCATAGTTTGCCTTCTTAGCAAAATGTCGCATCTCACGATCTTTATTCTCAGTTTCGGCTCGTTCTTTAGCTTCTCGTAGAATTGAAGACAATACCGGTTTATCTGCCTCGAGAAGCTTCAAAAGCGCTCGTTTTTTCTTGAGCTGCGGATCATTCTCCTGAAGCACTTCGTATGTTTTCTTTCCGATTGTTTCCAGTGTTCCTAGGCCTTTACTGATTACTTTTGTTCCAGTTGTTTCGACGAGCTTTGTTATCTTTGATACGCCTGGGACTAAATTGCCTAGACCGAAAGGAACGAAATCTTCGACAGGTTGTTCTCCATGTTCAGGAAGGGGTTCTTCGCCTTTTAAACTTCGTTGTTCGGCTTCGGCTTTGTGAAGTCGGGCTAACTCTTCGGGATCAGGTACGCCTATTCCACTTTCGAGTACTGTTGTGATGCCTTGAGAGACTGATGTAGTGATATTTGCTGCGGTAGATAGAACGGAAGATATCCCCCAATTTGACCAACCACCCCATGTATCCTTAGATGCAATAGCATCAAGAGCAGATTTCGGGTTTGTTTTAGAATCATCGGCAGTGTCATTTATTCCCCAATTATCACCCTCTGCCCATAGATCATTTTCTTCAGTTTTCCTCGATTCAGATTCCTTCAATGGTTTGTCTTTTGTAGAAGACGTGTATTTTGATTCATTTTTAGGTGTTTCTTGTGGTGTTTCTATCCCCCAGCCATCACCTTCACCCCATAAATCCTCTTCAGGTTCTACTTTAGCCTCAGTTTCTAGTTTACCCCAGTCATCTTCGTCTTCCCAAAGGTTTTCTTCTTTTTGAATCTTTTGAACAGAACTATTTATAGGCATTTTATCAATCGGTTTATTTTCCTTTTCCTGGGCGACAACTTTCTGAATTTCAGTTTCTTTACAAGGCGTTGTACCCTCATTTGAAGATTGCCCGAAGTCCCCCCAATCATTATCATCCCAGATATTGTCATTTTGTGCCTCCTCAGTATTCGTTGGTCCTTTAGAAATTATCTTTTTGGATGTATCACATGAGAATACTTTCTTTCCATCATCATTGATACTACACTCTCTCTCTATAGATGTGCATAATTTGTCTATAGCTAAGTTTTGATCATTAGCTAACTTTTCAACAACTGTAGATTTATTACTTATCAGCTCTTCATTAGCTGATTGTTTATTACTGTTATTATTATGACTTGCAACTTTAGGTTTTCCTATATTGACTGGAAGAGTAGATGTTATAGTTTTATCAACTATAATATTATCTTGTAAATTTTTAATTTGTGGGTTGTTATTGCAAGTTTCCTCTTCGACTTTTGATTTATTGTCTTCAGTTATTTGCTCTGTTTTTCTAATACTATCAATAGGGGTAGTTGTGAGGCTGTCTAACCCTTTGGTGAGTTCAACATCTGGAATTATCTGCTTGTGTTTATCACTTCCTTTTCTATCTTCGATTATCTTTTTGTCCTCGTCAACATCATCATCACATTCATAAAACTCATCGTTATCAGAGCTCGAATCCATGTTTGTCGATCTTCTCGGTTTGTTAACTGCACAGTATTTTAAAATTCTAACTTCAAAAGTCCATGATGCACAATCAAGTCTACTTGCTGATGATGACAGCAAATTGTACATAAACGTCATACGTCACATACATGATCAGTGATCATATCGGTCATATGGATCGCAGGTCTTTCATTGAAATTAACCAAGGACACACCATAGATGTCGCACTTTAATGATTACTTCACTTTGCCTCGACCGGTACCGTATAGCGGCATAACGCGGGACTAAAACACGTGAAATTCAAACTTTGTTCTAAAATATTTTCTATTCTGCATGTTATAGAATAGCTATTCTTATACGGATCGATTCCTCATTAAATATAGTTTGTTTTGATATGCCCATTTATGCGTAAATGTTGGGTATTTATTGAAATATTTATCGAGTAAAAGAAACGTCTTTTCCGAGAAATGTCGAGTTTTAGGTTTTTCATTTTTTTCACATTTTCCGTATTGCTACGATTATAAATCATACACCAATCGATTCAGCGTGGAAATATCTCGGTCAGTTTTTCATTTGATTACTTAGAACCGAAATTATAACTCACGAAAGCTGAGACTAGTAACGGCGATGATTTCACTGACAACTTTTTGTGTTGAAGGGATTAATAATTTGCATTACGTATTTATTTAATCATAGCGATACAATTAAGATAAAAATAAATGTTTAAATAATATGTCGTGAAACATCACAAGCGGCTAATTGAATTATAATTAAGTCTTTTCATGCCTTCTTCATACATCAAATCAATGTAATCAAAAATACCATTTATAAGCAAGCTGACTTTCTCTTCGGAATCGAATTTACTTGCATCAAGCGTAAATCCAGCTTGTATTTTGTCATCATATGTGAGAATACTCACTGAGATGCCGATAGCATGTTGCATTGGTAAGAAAAATATAGGAAACTTAACATTAGCTTCATTAAAAACCGTTCTTTTAGGACCACCCGGAACGCAACTGATGAAAGTTGAAAAAAACACTTTTCTGCATAACATTCTTACTATGGGTAGCGGCAGATATTTAAGATACACTTTGTATGTAATGTAACTCGAGATGACATCGAAAGAATCAAGGACTTTCTCAAATTCAGCTTGTACAAGAAGCAACCGTTGAATAATACTTTCTTTTGTACCCTTATCTAAAAGCAGAGGACAGATTAATTGCAAGCCGGAGAAATCATTATCGAAATCGTTTTTTTCGCCTTCTGTCAGCATTCGTTGCACACGTTCCAAGTTGAGTTGTATTGGTGTTCCAATGTTGATAGATTCAGGAATGTCGTTCGGAAAGAATTTCTGTAAGTAGTCGACCATGCTTGCGCTATACGCTGTTATAATTACGTTCAGAAACGATACTCCAGGGAAACATTTCCGGATTTCTCGTATCTTCCATATGCAATCCCTCTCTGTAGCCACAAACAATCCGTTTGTTAACGTATTTTTACTCCATATTAACTGCCTGTTGAATGTTGTAATTTGATGAACATTAACCACATGTGATGGACATTCTTTCAATTTATCGAATTTTTCATTGGATTGTGTAAGTTTCTTCACATATGCTTCGCTTTCCTCACAGGGCTGAGCAAAAGCATTTGTCAGCAAATTATAGACAACAAGACCATCACCAATTGCGTGTTTAATTCGCATGAAACATGCATATGTTTTTATTCCTTCCATATTTCCTGGATCTTCAATAGGAGTAGTACACATCGCCATATCAACAGCCAACTCATTATTTCGTGGCATCGCACTTCCAAAGTATTTACGAGCATAATCCTGTAATTCTGCATTGGTCAGAATAGTCTTATCGGTTTTAATTTCCCTGAAAACTTCTTCAATTTCCAAGTCGCGTAAATTGATTATAAAATAATATCCCAATTGTCGACGACACAAACAGAACAACTCCTTACGGATGTCAGTGATGAAGAATTTTTCAAATATCTTGTCGTTAATCTCATCAAATAGTTCATTGCCTGATAAGTGAGTCGTGATTCTTGTTAGGATATTTATATGGTTAAAATCCTTCTCATTGTAGCATGTAATAACTGCAGGACCTGGTATAAACTTGATAAATTTTTTCCCATACCAGATTTTTAAACAAATGTAGACGAATCCTCGATATGTTCCAAATATTAAAGTAATCAGACAAGTGTTTATACAGAGAAACAACGTTGGGAATATTGAGATAATCAGCAGTAGATGTTGGTTACTTGTAATATTTCTCAAAGAAAACTAAAAATAAAGTTTCAAATTTCTTGGAGATTAAGACAACACACATCCGATGGTACCTACTTAATGGCCAAATGGTGGAACATAAATGTGAAATTCAAACTTTGTTTTAAAATAATATCCAATACAGAAATCGTAGAATTCTCATTCATACAGTAATTGATTCGTCATTAAATGTAGTTCCATTAGCCCAAAGATAGAATCATTAAGAAATCCAACGTGCAGAAAATTGAGATTTCCGAAAAATTACTTGCTTCAAAGTTGTATTTTCATTATATTTGATCATGTCAATTATTTTCACATTTCCCATAATCCTAGGATTATAAATCATGCACCATTCGATTCACAGGGAAATTGTCTATACACTCTTGTAATATTTTTCATTTCAGCTTTCTTAGAAGCGATATTATTACTGATGAAAGTTAAGAATAATAACAGCGATATTTTATAAAGCGATTTTATAAAACTCTGAAGTTGAGTTGCATAACGTTGACATCGTCGTTCTTATTGTTAGATAAATGACTTGGGACTAATTTTTTGCAGAACTCAATATTTTTCGCGTTAGATTTCTTAATGATTACGCTATCTTTGGGCATCATATTATATACCAGAACAAACTTCATTTAATGGAGAATTAAGTACTGTAAGAATGAGAATTCTACAATTTGAATATTACATTTGAATATTATTTAACACAAAGTTTGAACTTCACTTTTTTTCTATTATTTAACCGTTGGACTTGGGATCTTTTAAAAAATCTTACCTTGGCAGTTGTATAGTGGTATAATATAAAACACCAAGCACTATAAACATCTAAAAACAAATATGTACTTATAGTATATAAAGACTAAAATTAAGATATGCCTTACATTGACTGAAGTACATGTTTTTCAAAATGATGTTACAACACTGACAAAGGAAGTAGAAATGATAGTCGCTAGTTGCATATTACAAGAACATCCACTGTGGATTTTGCAAACTAGGGTAGGGGAAATTTCAGGAAATGCTGGTACACTTGCTTCAATGTACTCAATCCCGATTGCCTTCTCAAAGGACATTCGGTCGTTAACACATCTCAAATGCATGTACCAATAAAGTAAAATAAGGGTTGCCATATTTGTCTTCATTTTATTGCAGCATTTCCATTGATTTGTGAGCGTTTCATAATAGAGGAAATGGAGTTAGACATTGATATATTTATAGGTATAATTCAAAGTACAAATTGAATAAAATAGATCATTTATTAATAACATTTTCAGCCTTCATGTCTTCATTCCTTGAAGTATTAATAGGAGCAATGAAGAATTCTACATAAAAGTCAAGTACGTCCGTTTGCACAGAAAACGAGTTCTTGTTGTGGTCAGTTGTCTCATAACCAGGCCATCCCAGGGAAAACCAGAAATCGAAAAGTGATGAGAATGCATAAAACGTTGTACCTGCACAATTCTCACGCACTTTAAAAGTGTTAACTTGAGAGAAATATTCAAAATGTTTTTAATTTGGGAATTTGTGATTTTGACACTAAAAAATGTGAAAACTTTTATATTATTTCATTTTGCTGTTTCAAAAGTAAGTTTTGAATTTTACATTTTACATTTTTGTAATTTAATATTTTTAGCGCTCAATAACAAATAACTATGGAACAAAATATCCAATATTGATCGATATTGTGTCATCAATTATAGCATTCTGGTTATCTTTTACATCAATAATTGTCCTTTCACTATGCGGATTTTACAAAATGATAGTTTATGTCTATCTAATGTTAAGATATGCCTCTCATTTTTGTGGAATGATTACTGGGATGGATATGTTGACAATTTTGGCTCCTGGTTGCGATGGTGCAGTTCACGGTTTGATAAATATTTCAACTGATCAAGCTTTTAATGGACAAGAAGTTTATAGACAGCTGTGTGAACAAGTGAACGAAAAATTCTTTCTTAACAAAGTTGATGTCAAATTTTTCTCAACGAGAGAGTATACAAGTTTGGGTTATCATTATTTCAAAAAATGTTTTAACATTGAAGTTGAGGACGTTGTAAAATTTATAAAAGCGCCTCAACGAAATGAGAGTGAGTTTATTTCTGAGAATGAACTCTTGACTTTGGCAAAATCTTACTACAATTCGGATTTACCGTTGGGAAATAAATTTAATTGGGATATTTGTCTTTGTTTAAACCCAGTTTTATCAAATAATAAAGAAGGAAAGACTTCATTTGCCATTCTAACGCGTATGCATCATACATTGGGTGATGGTCTAGTCATTTATAATATTTTAGCCAACAATTTCTTCAAATTCGGCCCGGAATTCAAGGAATATGCTGAAAACTTAGTCAATAAATGTGGTAACAAGAAAAGGAAAGGATCACCAAAGCATGTTTATAAGTTTGGATACAAAATTCCTGTAGAGAAACCGTGCATTCTCCGAGATGGATCAACTCATAAAAATACATTATTTGCTAATAGAGTTGAAACTCCATCGTCGGTTTCATACATGTACAAAATGAAATGTATCCGGGACAAATTTCCTGAGCTTTTAACCACGAATATTCTCCTAACGGCATACAGTGCTTCATTGGCGGAATATTATCTCAAATATTCAAAATTAAAGGATATTCCCGAAAATCTAAGCACCTCTCATCCGATACAACGCGATATTTTCCGTTATCTAAACATATATTCGGCATCAGATGAAATTAAGCTCAAAAATGATGTGAGTCACTTTATTCTAGATATTCCAATTATTCCGAGAGTGAAACGGAGAATTCCTATTGAAGAATATCTGATACAAAGAATGCTAGATATAAAAAGGGAATTTAACCGTGCTATAAGCTCGCTGGATATTGATTGCAATATAATTTGGACGATATTTTATTATGGTGTGATTCCTAATCAGTTGGTAAGGAAACTGCTTGAGGGGAATTTCATTCTGACATTAACAACATGTATGCCTGGTGGACCGAAGATAAAGTTGTTTAACAATGACTTTGTTGATAATATTACGTTTTTCTTGCCTAGACAATGTCATACTACCTTGATGTTGGCTATTAATACATATGATCAACGTCTTCAGATTGCTTTAACTGCAGATGAGGATAAAGTGAGAACATTGACAAACCTCAATGAAATTTTGGATGGAGTTTTTAAGTATTTAGATTTGCTTTACGAGCAATGTATGACTTTGTAAATGTCGAAGACTTTTGAACAAATATTTGCAGTAATAGCACGTTGTTAAGTTTAGTTTTTAATATTTGTATTTCTATGTATAAGTTAATATTAAAGAAAACGGTGAAGAAAAATTCGAGGTTCAATATTCTCTACATAATTTTTTTTGTTTCTTATTGAATGAATTGAATGAATTATTGCGACGGATCACTACAAAATTTATTGCGTAACGTTATTGTTAAAGCTTTGCCGACCATCTCTAACATTTTAGTGGTAAATGTAAATGTTTATAAGCAAGTTTAGGCTACCACTTATATTTCTTATCATACCGTGAGGAAAAAAGCAAGTTTAACAGTAATATTCAGTTAAATCAATGCCAAAATGTAGTAGTAGTTGGAATTTATTAATTTTTAATATGTGTGGCGCCATCTGTTGACTAATGTACTAAGTTCAACCACATAAGAAATACAGATTCCTACTTGAGCTTTTTAGCAGAGCTTTATAATTCTACTATTACCTCAAAGATGGCGTTGCTGAATTCAAGTTCCGACTCAAACTTTGAAAAAAGTTTGGAATTAAGATTTTCCCGAATTGTATAATAATAATAATAAATTTATTTATTTTTTTAAAACCTCAAACTTTATCTTTTCGCATCTCTGTGCTCCTGGTACCAACATTTTTGATACTATCGTAAAATTTTCGGAAGGCGTGAAGAGGTAATGTTGAATTTGGTATTGTGATCTGAAATATATTACAATAGAACATTTTCTCGCATTTAAGATGTTTTATTATTTATTTTCCATTTCTTACCAATTTCAATCCATACAATTACATTACATTGCCTTATAGAGAATGTATTCTTCCATTTGTTACTCTTTTAACCTGTTCGGAAACAAGTACGAGTGTGTCAGGATATTGGTCTAGAGGTTAAGGTGTCTGTCTTGTATTCGGCCGCCGCGGGTTCGAATCGCGTTTGCGGCGGTGAGAATTTTTTTTTAGTTTAATTTTTTAATCATACATTTTAGCAAAATAGAATGGTCAACCGCCGCTTCGCGGCGGTAGGTCGTTTTGCCCATGGCCCGCGATCTACTAGTTCGCCGCTCCGCGGCGAACCCCAACCGAGTCACGAGCACCCGTTCAGCAGGAAAAGCATTCGACGCCACCGAGCCTCGAACCCGCGGCCATCTCGTTCGCAGTCAACGACTCTACCACTGCGCCACTTTGGCGGCATACACCTGGCCAAAAATTAAGGGATTAAAATGAACACATTTTCATACTTATAATTTATAATCCACAAAGAATAAGTTTACAATATTTTTAAATGTGTACGAATTGAAATTTGTAACAAATGGAAAATAAATAGAAAAACTTCTTAAATGCGAAAAAGATTTTCATTGCAATATAATTTATTTGTATCAGAGATTCTCGATTTTAGTTAAAAATAGTCTCATTTGATAGAGAGCATTTTAATGGGAAAATGTAAAAATATTCCCAAAACCATGGTTTACTTTCGATATAATTATGTTTACAATTCATGCATAAACATTTGCAATTTTTTCGAAATCGAATCAACTTTTTCAGGATATTTTTCGATAGTCTTATGCAGAAAGATCTTTTTCAAATGCGAATAATTTTAACTCAATGAGAAATCACTTAATTCTTCTCTCGGCAATTGACAAGGTAAAAGCAAGTGCCACGTGAAAATGACCGATTTTATATGATGAAAAATTTGGTAAATAGAAAAAAGAAGAGTACCGTTAAGAGTTGGTTATTGTTAATCTCGGAACTATTGTTCCACTCGGATATGATGAAACCGATAATTTTTGGACAAAATATAAAATTAGATTTTAGTATCCATGTAGAGAAATAATAACCGGCTATAAGTTTTGAAAGTAACCTTATTTATTGGTATTTTTAAATTACGGTAGATACCCACTTCTTCACATCAATCTTTCTTTTGCACGACCAGTAATCTTGAACGACAAGGGTTGAACGACATTCTTACTCTTGATCTGATTCTGCACCTCCACTCCAATTGATTGAAGAAAGCAATCGTTGATTTTTGCTTGTCTATTTTCCTGTGAAGCATTAAAAACAATAGAACTACCAGGAAATATCAGCAAACATTACTTTATAGTCAATATATTTTTTATAAACGGTTATTATATTACTGAATTGAACAAAATATATACAATAATTTATATACACACAAAGAGTATAAATAATAGTCATAATGAGATTTCAATTAGAGATAGTGGTCTCGTTCTCATAATATTTGTTTCTAGAAAAGTGTTCATATTGTTTCTATACAGCGAAAGCGCTCATCGGCCGTACGAATCGAATTCAACCGACTTGCGCTACAATATTTAAAATGAGATTAAAATATAAAATACAAAGTATTGCTTGTTCGTTTTTAGTCACATTTTGAAAAAATATCACTTATCCACATAGTTTGGCATATTTTTTTCTAATAAAAAAACAGCCCCCGAAAATTACAAAAATTCCTTTCCTAAATCCTCTCGCATAGCGTTTCTTTCTCTGATTTACAATTACCATGTGTTCGCTCCCAGATTCAATTTAATAAACTAGCATCACATAAATAAATTACATCTACTCAATAATAATATCAAAGAAAAAAGAACAGTTAATTCCATTCAGGAAATATGCATCTAACTGATTTCTGCTCATATATTTCGTATGTTACTGATTAATTAAGCGGTTAAGAGATTTATACACAAAACATCATTTATCGTTTGCATCTATGACAGTTTTCATTTTTTTATGTTTTTGTTCATTTATCATTACAACAGCAGTACCTATTACAATTAATTACCATTTTTATGTTTATGTTTAGTTTAATGAGAGAAGAGCTATCTGTTTCGTTAGTTTGGCTATTACGTCGTTTATTTCATTTTATCATTGATATAAAACGGCACGGAGTGACGAGAAATGACACAAATACGATTATGATATTACGGCAGTTTTTCATCTATTTCCTTTTTTTGATAATTTTCAGTAGATTGCTTGTATTTTTTCTTTGTTTTTGGATTGACGGGTTTAGAGTTTGGAGAGCGAGCAATTATTAAGTTGACAACACCATCGAAGAAGTACGCTATTCTAATGATTAATGGACTGATAACGCCTTATGTGCACTACGTGAAGGCTCGAAAGCACCCCATTAGGTTTTTTCGGAGATGGAAAAGTCATAAAACTCAATTTAGGCGGCATTTGTAGGAAGTTCCTCGTCGTGTTTTTCGATATCGTCTTTGCTATGTACAACATATAGTTACGGTCTAACAATTTCTGCATTTTATAGAATCGGTTTGAGGGCGATTGTTTCACTACCGAGTGCGGTTCAGTCAGTTCTATGCAGCGGCCTCGTTATACCGCAAATGTCGCCGATACGAAATAGTCAACAAGCAATTAATTAGGTAAAATACAAAAATCATTTAAGTCAACGCAATTGTACGCTTAATATAATCATTACCTCACGCGTATTTTCCTCAGATCACTATGTGTTATCCATATAAAAAGCTTCATTGGTAATTATAATATATACAGATTCTCTTTGTCGTCTTAAAATTGAAATTTATATTGCCTTACTCCAAGATATTCACTATTTATATCAATTATGTGCATGTATGTATTACTACACAACTCTTGGTTTTCACATAATTCTGTCTGTTCACAATGTGACTATATTTCTATCTCGTTCAACGTTCGTTTTCATCGGTATTTTCATTTCTGATTCTTCCCAAGCACAAATAATGGATTCTTGTTGCTTTGCTAATTGGACAGTTTTTAGCAATGTTTTACACAAATAATTTAAAATACGCTTGCTTCCCGTTTGGGTGGGAGGGTCATCATATTTCTCTCTTTTCACTTCGTAAAAAATATCTTATATTTTCTTGTTCCTATAATTAGTTATGTACTTACAGAACGACTAGGATTTTTTTTTGTTAATCATTTGATGTTTCTCTTTTTTCATTTGTTTCTCGCACTTTTCGCATTCCTATATTTATATGGCACATTGTTCAGATGAAATGCTCTTGGAATCATTGTGGGGTTACTTGGATGAGAGAAATCACGCCCCAATTACATCGTGCCGATGATTTCGGCCCTTTCTTTGTCCGCTCTTTCGCCGTTTGCGTTTTGCATCCCGTTGAAAGGCCACATTGCCAGGATCATCAGCAAGTTGTGGATATTTGTGTATGCTGTGAATGTCTACACCCTCGTAACCATCAACGTAACCGTGCGAGATTAACTCCTCTTTCTCTTCCTCAGTCCACTCGCCTCGACCCTGGAAACCGATAGCAACCAATTGTTTCTCTACCTCCCATGCCCGTTCCACGGCACGTTTATGTGCATGTCGGAGGATGCGGTGACGTTCCTGTTCAGGGTCGACACCATATTTGATGATTACCACTGCGTCGGGGTTATGCAGGCGGAGTTCCTTTCCAGCTGGGGCACCATGTTCGGTAGTTTCATGCGTTGACACGTTGAACATACCGCCGAGACGTCGAAGTTCCTCCAGATCATCGCGAATCTTCAGAACGTTATCCTTTACGAAGTAGAAGACATCCTGATCGTGTATACTGAAGTGCAGCTCGAGGAAGAATGAATTATTGAACACGGATGTCACTACGTCTTGAACTACACCGTTTACGCCTTCCACAACACTCACAAGTGCACGACCATCGACGCGAGAAATGAGGAGACCTTCTCCGAAGACTGCCTTGCGGTAGGCCACCCTGGGAAGTAGATTCCTAGTCTTGGGTTCCATTTTTAATAATGGCTTGGGAACGAATCCTAGATCGGTAAACTTCTCATTCACCTGACAGAAAACAATGATTAGAATTTGATTAAAAGAAAACTAATAAAGAAAAAACTAATTAAGAAAATTAATAATGTACCTTATCAACAATACACTGAAGACCTGACATCACTCCAAAGTCAGGTGCCAACTGCCTAGATGTAACAGTGGCTTGGGGTTTATATACCATTCTGCTCAAGTATTCCGATCCCATCATGTATTTAATATCATATCCATAAAGTTGCAGCCAACTGTTAAGATCAGTCATGTAATTGACGTTAGTCCGTGGATTAATAGGATCGTTGTTTTGGAAGCGATAGATGAATACATCTGTGGGAGTCGTTAACTTGGTAGCAAGCTGTTCCCAAGCTGGTGTCATCCATTGACCAACAATTGGATCATACAATCTCTTATTCAAATAAACCAACTTTGTATTGGGATCGTAAATACCACCATGGAAATCAACAGGCAGGTAGAAATCAGGATTAGTATCCATTGTGATGCTACCAAATGGAGTTCGACGAAGTTCTTTGATAAGATTTCCGTTGATATCGAAGAGAGCTAATGGTGATCCATTTTGGTCAGATGCGACGTAAAACCGTTGCTCATTAGTTTCGACAGTAATGATTACTTCGCGTTGGTCGTAAAGGAATCGGAAAGTACGTCCTGTTTTGGGATAATGAAGATGTGTAATCCTATCGGGTGTACTAGGATTCGAATAGAAGTATTGGGTAACGTTTCCTTTGTCGTCATTCCATGAGATCAGACGACCCCTGTCATCATAATAGTACCAAATTTGGAACTTATCTCTTTCGAAGGCATGGATCAATTGACCTCGTGAGTTATATCGATATTTCTGTTCACCTCTGCGTACAACATAGCCACGGTTATCATAATTGTTGAATTCGACATCTCCGTACTGTACAACACGATCCCCACTATCAAAACCAAGAGAAATTTTCTCCTTCTCCTTGATTACACCAATGACGTTGCCGTTCTCATCATACACATATTTCCAATTGGATGATCCAAGGACTTCAAGAACATGACCATCTGCATTGTAAGTCACTCGATCCATTGTGTTAGCGCGACCAATCAGCAACTTTTGCGTGCTAATTCGATTCCGGTTATCATAATCCAATTCAAGACGGAAGACATCGAAAGATTTGATATTGATTAATATAGACTTAATGCGACCATGATCATCGTACTCAGTAATGGTAAAGAAATGTTTGCTAGTATCTTGCATAACTGATCGATTGAAGGAGTTTCTATAGATCCGCAAGTCACTAATACCTTCAAGCATACCCAAGTTCTGGTTGTATTTCAGGCGCAATTGCGGTACCTCCTTTCCGTTGATATCAACATCAATTGCCGATAAACGAGCATTACCATCATACGAATATTTGTAATGAGCGTTATCCAATCCTGATTTGCTGCTGAACTTAACTTTTTCATCCTTAACAACACCCGCATGGTATTTGAATTCTTGCTTGAGCTCGAAATTAGGTTCAACAATGTCAATATTTTTAACCAAGCCAGTAGATTCCACATACGTGTAGTGTGTGGAGCTAAGACCAGCGAGGCTTGTTTCCAATTTACCAGTTGCGTCATAAACGTATGCCACCCGTCCCGATTGATGTGGGTACACTTTAGCAAGGATCTGTCCATCATCGTTGTAAATAATCTCATATGGATGGCGAGTCATTGGAGAGAAATATTGATATTTGAAAAACCCAAGTGATGTCTGCAGTGAAAATGTATGGATATGACCTCTGGGCGTTGTGAGGGATTGAAGAGCCCCAGCTTCATCATATTGCAGCAGATAGTCTGAACCTCGTGGTGTCGTTACCTTCAAAGGCTGTTAACATACATATATAATTAGTACACCATTAGTCATTTTTAGTTTCAATTAAAAACTTACCAAACTGCTAAACATGTCCTTGAATGCATAAATCATAGATGATCCATCTCCATATTTGATTTCGTATAATCTACCAGCACGATCAAAACCATAGTTTTCGCTAATATCACCCCACTTCCAACTTGTGAGGCGACTGAATCGATCGTATTCCAATTCGACTTCCGCAAAGATACCATTTCTGGGTCCCCATTTAACGGGTCGTGCTGTGCGATCATATGTTACGTTGAGGAGCTCCACTCGGTCATCCATAAATACGGAAACAGATGCAGTATCCCGATCATATTCCAAAGTCAACAGATTATCCCCATTGACCCGCAGTTTGCGACCCACTTGAGCAATGCCCCTAGGTGATGAGTTCTTTCCTTTGCTTTGAATCCTGCGGAGGAAATACCGCCATTCAAAGCGATTAGCCAAATCACCACCAATTTCAGATCGTTGCTTAGCAGGAACTGGGTAGCTTTCGCCTAATAATGGATCAATCTCAGCCAACACTGTGTATGGCACTGTATCAATGTTAGTGCTATGGGACCAGGGGACTGTTGCTTCGACTCCACCATCAGGTAATAGAATTATCTTCTGTTCAGCATCTCCAACGATGGTGCTTACACTTGAGCCCTTAATGAGCATACTAATAGGCTTTTTGTTGTTTTGGCCTACCTGAACAGTGGCTCCTTTGATGCTTAAATCAAACGAGAGGCTGATGACTTTGCCAGTTGGAGTAACGGCAGATGTTAATCTACCGAATTCATCATAGTTATAAACATAACTGCGCCCACTACTATCTAATTTTGTCTTTAGTAATCCAGTTGGGCCATGATAGTCGAAAGTAACGTTGTAGTTGTCCGGAGTGCTCAAATCATGCAGCATTCGCATCCGAGACATTCGCAGTCTGCATTTCTGGCCTTTGGTATTCTCAATGGAATTCACCTGACTGGAATAGTCCCTCAACAGGAAAACTTTATTGCCTGCTGCGTCTGTCACCGTATTGAGTTTTCCATTACTTGTGTTAACATTATAAGTAAACAGATAAGTAACTTCTCCGGTGAGGATATTCTTTGTTTGAATGTGCTGTCCGAATCGATTGAAGAAATAAATCTCTTGAGTTTCTGGTGAAAAGATCTCATATTCCCTTGTGGCGCTTGCATCTGGAATACTTGCCATGACTGAACGAATTCTGTAGTTTGCCTGATCGCCTATATGTACATGGCCATCCGGGCTGATAGCAACCGCTGAAATAGTGTTAAACTTCGAGTTGGACGCCAGGTAATGATCAGCTTCAAAGCAATCGCATCCACGTTCTAGGCAATTACATTTCGATTCTGCCCCTGCATAGGGAGCAATTTTCCCATCTGTCCCAATCACTCTCACGCGATTAATTCTTTGGGAATCGCTTTCAGCCACGTACAGATCTCCAGCTGCGCTAAATGCAATACTTTGGGGCATCACCAATGTTGCATGAGTAGCCAACTCGATGTCATATCCGCTTATAGGCGAGGCACAATGCAAGGGCCGTCCGGCGACTACCTTAACACGTCCATCAGACGTTAACTGCAGAATCATATGATCGTCAATAATATGCAGCGAGTTATCAATGGGATTGATGGCCAATTCGGTAGGCCAACGAAGATGAACTTCTTCCAAATTAAGAGTACCTTCGCAAGGAATAGGCTTCCAGTGAGACTTGTGCATATGGTTACCAATAACGGTGGTAACAATGCCATCACGATCAACCATACGAATATTGGTACCATCAGCGAAGTATACAACATTGTCGTTGGATACAGCAACACCCTTTGGATAAGCGAGTTTTGCATCACGCGCCAGTGCACCATCGCCACAGTGAGCCTCATCCCCTGGTAGACATCTTTCCCCGGATCCCACAATGGTCTCCCAATTATGATCAGGATCTGAGTAGTCATCAGTACTTCTTACACGAATGATTTGATGAGATTCAGGATCAGAGATGTAGAGTGTACCATCTAATGGACTCAACGCCATGTGATAGCGATACGAGACCCGGGTTGCATTCAATCTTACAATCGTCCTGACTGTACCATCGGTGAGAATCTTTCGGACTAAATTAAAGTCACCCACGTATATTGAACCATCTGCAGCGGTCGCTAAGGCTACTGGTGCCAACAAACGTTGTTTACTAGCCTGTCCTTCACAATCAGTGCAATCCAATGGTCTCTGATGTCCGTCTCCCATCGTGGTTAAAATAACCCTCGGTTTATGTTTGAGATAAATATTGGATCCATCTCCCTTTTGTAAAATACCTTCATGGAAATTGTATCTATGATGAATATCGAGATTCCATCCGCCAACTTCAGAGATACTCATATCGTGGCCACTGAGTTTCGTTGTCTGAACATCCCAGATAATGTCCTTGCAATCTGCGTATTGATAACCAACTTTCACAATAGCAGTGGTGACACCATAAACTCTTTGACGGTAGACATTTAGGCGATTCCAGGCATAAGTGAACTTGATCACAGGATCTGCTTCGAACGTCTTTTCGAAGAGAATACCTTCAATTGTGATTCTAAGGTGAATAAGGTTCAGAGCCGATGGGATTTTGTCTGGCGTAAGTTGCAACTGTATCGTGGATAAGTAGCCAGCCGCTCGGGAACTGTGATACACCAAGTTTAAACCGGTACCAGGAATTTGTAAACTCTCTTGGACAACTTGCGACTCCGCTAGGATGGCAGACTTATCAGGGCAGGCTCCCTGGAATCCATGTTTCCACGTGGCAAGAACCACTGGTTTCATCGCGTCGAAGTCGTGAGCATTGCAGGGCGTTGGTGGTGGAGCAGCCGCCTTCTCTTCACCCGTCGTCATCACCACATCATCAATTATCACAACTTCATTCCATGGAATAACGACAATGTGACTCTGTGGTCTGAAAGGGGACCGTCCAAACTGAAGGGTAACAGCACCCCCTCCATTCACTAGAAGATCGAACCATCCATCATCTCGTGTCATTGTGAAACCTTCCATTGGTGTGGCGGTGCTCACACGGACTCCCATTAAACCCATTCCCATGGTAGTGATAACACGTCCTCGTACCACGGCAGAACGACTGTTGAATAACATTTTTTAGACTCACATATTGTCAAAATTGTTTCAAGCAAATTAATTCTTCAAAAACGAAGCCAAACCAAACTCTCGACAAACACAAGTGGATAAAAACAGAGAAATGAAAACCAAACCAGGCACACACAAACAATTATTAAGTTTTTGTTATAGTTAATGGTTACTATAAAGTCAATGTGTTACACCCGTCCGCTTACCTCGTGTTGAAGTGATTCCAAAATACACTGAGAGCAGCAATAAATAAGAAAGCCTTCAGTTAGCAAATTTGTATTAATTTTAGAAGAAAGCCCTAAGCTAACAAGATTTTTTTAAATGGAAAAGTGAGGAAAGTAGTGGAGTAAATTTTTAAACACTAAAAAATAATTATGGGATGTTTTCGACATGGGGCACAACAATGCATATCTAAATGTTAGAACAGATATCCTTGAGAAACATTAAACACCAAAGTAAGGTAAGTGGTGTTAATTATATTTAGTTAGATTACTTTGATCAAGCTGATTAGTAACATGATCAAAGCAAGCCGTTAACTAGAGAGCGGATAAAAAAAAGCTTACCTTTCATTCAAGCTCTCTTGGCGTGCGTAGTTTTGCAGACTGCCCTCGTCAATCAGGAATTTCATGCGTTCAAAGAAAGACGCCGTAATTGCGGGCGGCTGCTTTCGAAGAAGAATGTCGATTGGCTTTGGCGCGGCGACACAAAGTTGACTGTTTTTGCACTGTCGATCAGCGCAGCACTCGGGGTCCTCACAATCGACTAAGCCATCTATAGTAGGTAGATGGTAATTTTAGCAAATTAACTGGGCCTGTGTATACTGCACTTACCTTTATCATTATCACGGCCATCGCTGCAATTATGCTCTAGTAGAACACTACAGTCGGGACCATCCCAACCACTCTCGCAGCGGCATTCCCAAGCACCATCCGGATTGAATCTGCATTGACCATGTCCTGAACAACTATTCGGACATCCTTCCAACGTGCAGTGTTTCCCATTCCAGCCGGTGACGCACAAACACGTGCCGTTCTTGCACTGGCCATGTTCATTGCAGCGCGAATCACAGAGTTTCATATTGCACGAATCACCGCCCCAACCCTGATCACATTGACACACATCAGACACGCAATGGCCGTGCATGCCGCAGTCGAGGTCGCACAGCTCCTTCGAGCAATCCTCTCCAGACCATTGGGGTTCACATGTGCATGTCTGGGTATCCAGGTCAAAAGTACCATGACCAGAGCAGTCGGGTAAACATTGAAGTGCGTCCTTATCCATCTGATCGCAAGCCGGGCCTTTCCAGCCCTTTTTGCAGAGACACGTGCCCTCGACGCAATATCCGTGTCCGGAGCAGTTCGGATGCGGACAATCGACTGAAATCACAAGACGTATTGATTTTGTCAGTTGTAGTGAAATTGCACGTGTACCGAACGATATTAAAACGTGCCCATGCCTTGCGGACGAGGCAAACAATGTTATTATTAACACGTGACTTTTCTTATTCTCCTGTCTGCCTTACCTTCCTCGCAGAATTTTCCTTTATAGCCACGTACACAACCGCACTTGCCGTTGGAGCAATGGCCATGCCCGTTGCAATCCGGTATTTCACATTCGTCATGCCTCAGGGAACACTCCTTGCCCTTCCAACCGGGGTTACATTGGCATTCGCCATTGATATATTCGCCGCGCTGGCTACACAAAACTGGACAGACACCTGATGGAGGAAAATAAGGTACATGCTATTAATCAAAAAGCAGAAGGAAGTGAAGCTAGAGTATTGGAAAGTTTCATTCCGTTATTAGATGTCGTTAAAAGAAATTGAGAGGACGCTTACTCTCGCTACAGTCATCACCGCCAAACCCAGGATTGCACTGGCAATGTCCCATCAAACACTCTCCCTTTCCACTACATCCATTCGGACAGTTGTGGGTCATGTCATCGGCTATCACAGCAATGAAAGTCACCTCCTGAGGGTCACCGTCGTCGTTGTACAGAGAAAGGAACCAATGACCTTGTTCCATATAGTGGGTAACTTCCTTCTTCACAGAAGACTAAAACGTGCCAAACCATAAATTTCCAATCTTTAAGAGTCCCCAGACCAAACTTACATGAGATGCACGTGTGGTCCTTGCTTTGAACCCACTTAATACTTCCAAAATGTGATATTGGGTGTGCGTCGGAAGTGCATTTCTTCGACCGTAGACTCCGATACTAGCCCCACGAGGAATATTGTAGTCGAACTTCACGTAGGCTGCTTCAGATTGATAGAATTGCATGTTCCAGTAGCCGTACGGAGGGATCTCCTTGGTAAGCCGTTGGCCAAGTGCAATCTGCGAGAACGTCGTTCCGTCCGGGGGGAAGGATTGGGCAGGGAACGTCCGCGCTCCTGAACACAGAATATTAGTACTGATTAGTATAGCGCCAGAGTTATTTCATGCCCAATTTGCGAGAAAATCATTCATATCGCACATTGCGCTCATTATAATGCTTCAATGTTATCAATTTAGGCATTTTAATGGCTGCATTTCAGCGCAGGACTTCCTGATGAGTGATTTTCCGCCTAGTATGGTTCCAGATGTAAATGCAAAGCGTGACAATCGATTTTTGCAAATTCGTCGGACCGTCCGGTAAATAAATAATGCGATTTTCATGTTTGGCGGGCGCATATCGAACGCGCGCGTTGCCGTCCCCGTTGCTTGTTTACTGTTGACATTAACGTTATGCGGCGCGATTGCCAGAAATAGATACACCCCGGATTTGCTGGGAAAAGCGCGACCAACAAACCTTTGGCTACAATTGTTTGTCGTCCAGTGCGTCGTTTTTGCACATTTAATAATTCCTGATTTATACGTCTGTGTCTGAATGAGACTGCGGTTCCCTTTAGCTGCCAATAGCATACATGCCAATATGTAGTTAGGAGGCGGAAAGTCCAGGCGTTATTGACTCGCCGCAGCATTGGTAAAGTGCCAAAATATCTATATTGTCAGATTATTTCAATAAATTCGCCTAATCGGCCGAAATGTTAATTTGAAGCGCACGGAGGACTGATAGCACCGAACAAATGACCGAAAAACGGAGTGAAATACGATCGTTAGCCATTGCCAAATTACCAACATCCCTCTCTATAATTGGTTGGTGGTAGAATAATTGACGTTGGGACTAATAGCGACAAATTTGATTTTAATGCTCCGGGATTCCGAAAAAATATCACGACATATCATAATTAAAGCGGGACTATATGTACGGAACAAAAATATTCGAATAACAATTTGATTCTAATTAATTTTACGACCTATAAAATGAGTAGAGCATACATGCAATGTACTACAAAGTGAAATATAACATGCAAGGTGTTAGTTACTGATGCAAGCTAAATCTACGATAATGATATCGAACAATGATGATTGTAATATATGTACAATATACTTAAGAAGTACTCTACCTTCCAGAATTAGAATTGTAGGTATTTGCTGTGTTTGTGTGTTGGTATGAAAGCAACTAGAACTAGTTTCGCTACTTTCGTAAATATCTGATTGTGTGGGTGATTCAGTTACAAATTCTGTGGTCGTCATGTCAGAATCTGAAGTCTCAGCCTCTGCAGTGGGCCAAGTTTCGGAAATCATGTCCTCCAACTCAATAGCATCATTTGACTCGGAAGATATTTCGAAAAAGGTATCCTCTGTTGTGCTGCTATCAGTTGTGCTGAAAGCAGCAAACCCAGTGGATTCGGGTTTCACCAGCAAGGCAGCAGCCGGCTTTAAAGTCTCATCCTTTTCGTTACCTACTTCGCCCAAATCCTCCTCAGAAGCAAAATAATTTGGATAATCCTCTTCCTCGGCGGCCTCCTCTGGGGCTTTCGTATTGACGTCCGCATCCATGCAGGGACACGAGCACTGACATTCCCCGCCCTCCAATTCGCGGCTCTTTGCGATCGGATTTGCATTCATGCTGAAGCTGGTGGCGGCGGCATTCATCTTTTCGACTTTTTCCAATTCGCCGTGATGCGCCGGCGACGCCAGGGCCGCCGGCTCTACGTCGGGATGCGACAATGCTGCGCTCTCCACTTTGGAGGGATTTTCCTCAACGAGTAGAAGATTTGGCTGTGCGCCGTTCGTCGGCACCGAGAGCGAGAGGACGTAGAGTGATTGAGGTGCGTGCGGATTAGCTTCATCCGGATCGGTAGCAATTGTGACGTTAACAAGCAGGCGCATCGTTGAAGAGATCGGTCGTGGTGGCATCACCACCACTGGGGGCGGTTGCGGCAGACGAATTACACTCACATTAGTGGCGGATTCATTAGCATTAGTTGAATTAACCACATCGTACCGCTCTATATTCGCAGTCGTTGCAATGTGCTCCTCTTTTTCAGGTGCTGCTACTTTTGAAGCAGATGGTTGATGATGAATAAACGTATTTTTAGAATCGACATTGGGACTCATATCTCCTGGGGACTTATAATCGGGCGCAGCTAAATTAGAATTCGTTAATTCCTTTGATGTAGCCTCAACCATTTCGTATATTTCATTGTTTTTATTATAAATCATCCCTTCGTAGCTGGGGATGCTTTTATTATCTGATGTCAACGAATGTTCAAAGACAATTTCGACTTGATCTACTACGCCATTGTCATTAACAGAAGCTTCATCATTCTGTTCATTAAGCATGAAGTCGTTTTCTATTTCCTCCGGGATATCAACGTCATTATCCCAGATTACAGTTTCTTCAGTTTCATTATCGATATCTATACTACCTTCATATTCAGAAATAGTAGTAGTTAAATCATTACCGACATCGTCAATATTGCCATAATACTCATAAACAGTGCTAAATAAATCATCGGTTGATAATTCTTCGATGTCAGTCGTGCTTATAGTAGTAGTACTTTCTTCCATTACTTCAGTGACTTGTGTTACGGTTTCAGACATGTTGTTAGTAACACTTGCATCACCAAGTTCAATTGTAGTGAATTCCGTTTCAGTGGCAACTTCTGTCGTTTCCACGGAAGCTTCACTACTTTCAAAGCTCGGATCATGCAAGGACTGTGTGGTTGTGTGTGCTAGAGAACTAATACTGGCATGCTGGGACACAACATTCACATGCTGTTCACTGTTAAGGTGTCTACGCTTTCTAGAAACGATCAAATTACCTCCTGCATTTCCAGTCGCTCCCGAATTGGAACTGCTCGTTGCTGCTAGGCCGGTATTGGTTTGTTGCTGTTTGGGTTTGGACGACGTCGAAAGGTTCGTGTCGGAGGTAATCGTCTTCGACGCGGGTCCGGGAAGGGCTTCCGCAGGACTCTCGCCTACCAAGACCGTGCAGGCCTTGGTGTTTTGATATGACCAGTTTAATAGACTTGATGCTGGAATGTGAAAATAATGTAGATAAGAATGTATAAGAATGTATGACATGCCCGAAGAGCCACCCCCTCTGAATATTCCCCACCGTTCTGATTTGTCTTACCTGAGATATATGACAGTGCGGCCGTGAGAACCACCGATAGCATAATAAAGATGATTGCCGTACACTTCCAGCTGCACTTTGACGCAAGTCCCTTGCGAAAGTGAAAGCGGTTCGCCGGCGGGAAGTGGCTCGAGTTGGGGCGGCGCAGATTGTTGCGGACGGGCAGGACGGGCACCGGCGTGCCATACGGTATGCCGGCGGCGGCGTTCTTCATGTCCTTGGAGGGGCTGCTGCACGACGAGTTCGACTTGTACTCCATCGTCGGATTCTTTGAGTGATCTGTGCACAAGCAAGTCGAAGAGGGTAAATAACTTTCGCCTAATTGCATTCCAATGCGTAGCTTAATTAAAAACAAACTATTCCCGAAGGCCCCAGAACCGAAGCAAGAAGTCGTCGAAGCTCAAAGATTCCCGATCGGGAGGAATCAAGTGGATGGAAAATGCGTCTTGAGACTTGGAGCCAAGTAAAATGTTATTAAATTTCTTACTGGAAACTAGGAACTAGGATGTATGCTTTGGTCTTGAGACGACCCGAGGCTCAATCAATCTAAAATCGGGTGGCCAATAAATGGATCGATTATTTACAAAACGAGACTGGCTTATGGACTCACAAGTCTCAAGCTAGGCAGGGCAAATACAGCGTATCAATCCACTTATGATTTCCATTAATAAATAAAAAAAACCCTAGAGTGTTTTCTTCCCTTGAGATAAAGCATAAAAGCAATAACATGCCCCGAACACGATACAAGTTATCGCTTTACTAAAGTAAAGAAATCTTTTTATTTTAAATGCACTTAAATGAACAGTCCAAAAATAAAACTTTAATCAGTGTTGAAAGATTGATTGATTCTCATCAAAACGTAGATATTTTAGTCTGTTACAGCACGGAGGCTTTGTTATTTTTTTGTTCCCGTCTGGCTTTAACGACTTGATTTAAGTCTGGGTCCAATTTCAAGTTGAGTGATTCTGGAAATGCTGAAAATGTCGCGCCAATGGAATGGTACAAACGACACGATTCCGAATGCGTCTGTCACCTCATTATATCGCTCTGCCGAGAGGCGGGACGCCCTAAAACGCAGCCGTGTCCCACGCAAATCTTCGCTACAGCACATAACTCAGTAAGGGCCACACAAAACTAAACACAAGTTGAGAATCATAAACAAGGCGGGCGACCGGGGCAATGTGTTGTAATTTATGTCCTTCGAGCGCAACGCAACGGACCTAACAACCTCGCCGACGACGGCGGGCTTATATGGAAATTTCAATAGAGATTAATCGCACACTTCAGATGTGATTTTCAAACCCAACCGCCAATTACAGCGAAAAAAACCTACGGAGACAGTTATATTCTACAGTTAGAATTGCCTTTTAGGCACGCTTAACATTTAAGTGAGCTTGTGTAAAAGCAACTTCAACGATCTGTAGAACCTACTATCTTCTCATATTTCTAAATGAATGCACAAAGCAATTGAGAACGGATGCGTTTCTTATCATCCCAACAACTTGTCATTTGACTAGAATATAAGTGGCACTAATATAGACATTGATAAAGATTTTTCGTCATCATGTCAAGCCTTAACCCGCCATTAAAATGTTTTTGGGACATGATTTATGCATCATTGCTTGGCGTTATAATAACCAACATAAAAATTAAAAACATTATCTCAGTCAGTACCTACGTCGCGTCGACACAACGGCACTTAGTGTCTTCGAGTGCACGTTTTTTGCTTCTCAAATATACGAAAGTAACGTCTCAAGAGCTCGTAAAGTTTGCCTCTTCGCATAAGAGGGTGGGCTGCAAAGGCTGTAAACTTTGATTGATATATGATAAAGTGCGCTTTAAGGGCTTCTCTCATCTTTGTTACTCACGTTTGATAGAGGAGGAGTTTCCAACAGGCGTAGGGAATGTAAAAATTAATTTTTAAGAGCCCTAACGCACTTAAAACCATGACACTTGGGTAAATTTTGGGTAAACAGATATTTCGTAGAAACGCCCGTAGAAAAAAAATATTACCAGAAAAAGCATAGTCATAAAACGTAACTTGAGAGGACAAACTTTGATTTTGATGCCAGATAAACGTGTAATAATAAGTACTTGTTTTATGTCCCATCGATATTTTTCCTTTCCAGGAAAGCGTTTTTTTTCATGGACAAATAAGATTTAATACTATTAATATTCTGTGGTAACAGTTGGCTTTATAAATTCGTTGCATTATAAATACGGGAAACGTATAGATAAAGTTGGGTAACTCTGTTAGGGTGACACCTACGCATCTGAAATTAATTATGTGTAACGGATGTTTGCTCATTTCGTTCCCGAGAAGTCGCAACCGATAAGAAGTTAGCAGCGAGCCTTCCAGCATATTTCTATATAAAATTCATTTCTGGCAGTTGTTACTAACTTCACACCGGTTAACATAATTTTAAAAATACATTAAAAAACTCTTTTCGCGATAGTATGGCATCTACACAACAAATGTTTGCGATGCTCACCATGTAATTATCAATTCCGTTGGGTGTGTGCCGACGCCGAACAGATTGAAACTGGATGGCAGAAATGCGAATTACACGCCATACTTTTTCGAACGCGTATCTTCGACTGTCGGTTTGGCCTGTCCGTCGGCGAACAAACTATTAAATTAAAATCCCTCCGAAGGGTAAACACAGCGTCAGCTGGAACACGGGGCATGTTTGCACTGGCATGCATACGCCTCTCGTTCGAACCGATGGGTGAGTGCGAGAGTGCCGAGCAATCACAGCACGATTTCAGGTAAAACACAGCGGCAGGCATGCAGACTCGGAGCGAAATGAGTAAATTATGTAAGTGCCATAATTTGCCAGGCGCTGGCTGGTTGCAAAGTCATTCAGATTGTTTGTGCACGTGAAGAAGCCGTAATTTTGCACTTTGCACGGTACTTCGCATTCGGGACGCGGACGGGACGACGCCCATGCAAAGCGTATACAATTCTCAGTAAAATCGCAAATGTAATTCTTTGTCGTCATCTACTAACAATTACGCGTTAAAGTTAAACAGAACTAGTTAATGTATAACAAACTAATTCCGATGAGAAATAAGTGTTCAGAACTAATTGTAAGTTTCCCCAGTTATTAGAGTTTACAATTTCAATACTTGGTATCATTAGTAAATAACTTAGAAGCTTGAACGGTACCACGCGTTTAGTTACTTAGAATTGATATTATAACTGATAAAAGTTGAGTCCAATAACAACGAAATTTTCACTTTCACAAAAAACTACTTGCAATGATTTCTACCTAAGATTTCACTTTTATTTGCATTTATCTTCGTCCTAAATAGCCTTATCATATACCAATCGATTCAGAATAAAATTTACTGGTAGTTCTTCCAAGAGTTTTTCGATTAATTGTTTAGAAATCATAATATGTATCGGAAAAATTGAAGCTAATACCAACTATACCAAACTAATACCAACGTCGTTGGTCTCTGAAAAATGTTTTGCCGCTAAAATCTCAATTTTATTCATACTTCCCTTATTCTTGTAAGTATAAATTATGCACCAATCGATTCAGAGTGAAATTTGGCACATTTCTTAGGAATAGTTTTTTTTTCAATTAATTACATAAATTCGATATCACAAGTCTTGAAAGTTCAGTCTTAGTCAACATTGTTGCTGTCAGAAAAATGAGTCTAAGCCTCGTAAAATCGCTTCTATGTACTTAACACAAACAACTCTTCCAAGAGAATATGATAAATTTCACCCTGAATAAAGTGCTGCATCATTGAAATATCTAGGATTAAGAGAAATATTAATAAAAATGAAATATTTGGAGGATTTTACAGAGACTGGCGATTTTGCAATTTTTACTCAACTTTACCGTTATATAACATTATTTCCAAACAATTAATCGAATAACTATCGGAACAAGTAGTGGTTTATTTCATTCTGAACCTATTGGTACATGATTTGTGTAGAAAGGACCAAGCTAAAGACAAATAAAAGTGAAACCTTTAGCAGAAATCGTTCCAAAGAATTTTTTGAGTGCGACAATCTCGCTGTTATTAGTTTCAACTTTAATCAGTTATAACATCAATTCTACGCAACTAAACCAAAAAGTGTTGAAAGAGTTCATAGGAATTTTATACTGAATCAATTGGTACATGATTCATAATCCTAGGATTTCGAGAAATATGAATAAAAGTGTAAAATTTAAAACCTCATTTTTCGAAAAACTCATTTTTTTTGGAATGTTATATTTCTACTATATTGTAGATATTTCTATATCTACTGCCATTGGGTAACTTTCGACGTAAATGGGTATAGCAAAACAAACTACATTTAATGGAGAATCGATTACAACAAGAATGTGAATTCTGTGATATGTGGATTGGAAATTATTTTAGAACAAAGTAAAAATTCACATTTTCATTTCATCTATAAGAAATACTTTTTGAAAGTCTCACTAGATGGCGCCACAGTGCACATTTGAAGTATTTCTTTGAAGTTCATCCTCCCCTTACATTTTCAGTTTCAATTCGCTATACACCGAATTAACTGGTTACTTACAGCCATTGTCAGGGCGTATCTGCGTATATGTGTGCGTGCGAGTAAATTTATCAAGGCGGATGGAACACAAAAGCTCCATTTATTAGCATATCTCCGCGTTCGCCGCGGCGTGGAGCGTCTCTAATTATAATCGTTATTTCCTTTATTTGTTCGCCCATAATGCGTATTAAATCAACATCGTCTTCGATAATGAGCTGAATTATGATGATAATAAATAACAACAATTAACACTATCATGACGCAGCAAGGAGGCGTATACTAATTAGTATGGGCATGAGTGACTTCTTGACCAGATGCTGCGAATCACAGATTTTCAGGAATTTAACCGAAACTGTGAAAAGTTGCGAGTGTCACGCATTTGGTCAGTTTTCGAGAGAATTCCGGTGGTTAACCAAAGTTAGGAAGTCATTAGCGTGTGTTTTGTTAACTTACGAGCGAACGAGCACATTATTTCCTCGTCTGGACAGTGTCCGACCGGCCGCCAGTGCATCGCATTCAATGGGCCCCTAAATGACCCTAAATTAGAGAGCGTAATGTATCGAGAATTCGATTTCGATTGCGCTGTGCTGTGCTGCAATCCGTGATTCGGTTGATTTAGCCACCCGTCCGACGAGTTAGGGGTGGGCCTGTTAAAAGGGTGCCTCGGGCTTCGTTATATTGATCTCAATTATCGTAATAACCGATGTTATTACGTTGCAATATACGCAAAACTCGAAAACTTGCAGATAAACTTCAATTCGGACAACTGTAATTTTTTCAAACTCAATTGAAAGTAGTTTTTAACATCTTTTTAATTAATTTTATGCCATCTATTATAATTTCATGAAGATAAATCGAATCTGATAACGCCAAATTTAGAATAAAAGCAATTTAGTTGTGCAATTTAATAATTGCAAAACATGTGTTCGCTATGCACCTCACAATTCCGATCTTATCCGAACCATCTGAATGTAATCCAAGGCGTATAATTTGATTTATGATTGAAATTGCCTTCCGATTGTGGTGCTATGCGTGAAACATGTTTGAGTTATTGAATACCGCGCTTGAAGTCTTTCAGCACTAGTGCCGGGAAATATCTGTAGCTCTTGTACCTCTCAGAACTCTCAGCATCCACTCTCGGCGCATCGACTTACAAAGCATGATAATAAATGTGTCGGCACTATTATCTGCCGGTATATACACACACACGGTAAAGGTATGCCCCTTATACCTGATTCTATATGGTATGATGATGCGCGGCATGATGTATGGAGTATTCAATCTCATTTGGTGCGCTCGATGTGTGCTCCAAGAGCGTTTGTTTGGTTTTTCAATGCAGAGGGTCTCTATACCAGAGAGGACGACCTGCTGTGGCAACCCAAGCAAAAGACTACTCAACTACCTAAACCGAAAAAGCCGAGAAATAACACGAACATATGGCGCGGTTGAGATTAAAATTCAGTCCTCAACTATAGAAGGTACAGCTAACATTTTCTAATGGCTTGTTCGGAAACAAGCTCCAAATGTCGAAGCCATGTTCATGATAAATCGATTTAAGACTTCCAAGACTTTGATTCTTTGAACTGAAGGGTACCTGAGAATAGATAAAGCCCAAATGTGATCATCTGTACGGGGAATTTTCGGTACCTGATCGTAATCTTTTTGTAGGCATTGTAGGAAACGTTTTGAAGGGGATGCTTAATTTTGGAATCAAGTAGAAGTAGGGCAGTTAAATCTACTTTTCGTGGATTTAGTGCAGATAAAATGAGGGTGCAAAACTTTTGCCTTTGAATTATTGTTTGTGTTTTCTATAATTTTGCAGCCTTTTGACAAGAGTTGTCACCTTTTAGTACTTGAAATTTCTCCGAAAACATCCGAAACTTCTAAAAAGAGCTCCAAACTTCTCCAAAAAACTTGGCCCTGAATATAAATGAAAAACTTCCTTACATTGTATGTGCTCATACATATTCTCATGTTGCACATTGCTGCTGTAGTAATTTTCCTCGCAATTGCCATTGTAAAAGGCCATGATTGGTCAGTAATCCCACAAAGTCACTCATTAATCCCACATTTGCACAATAAACGTAGGTACTTGATGAAATGTTCTCTTGGTCCACTTTAGGTAACTTTTGCACAGTTTAAAGTCGACACAATTAACTTAGTTGGGCCGCAGGACAATAAACTCAAAAGTTAAATCGAAATAAAATTCGGGTTACATTCCCGGGGTGGTTGTGTGCGGGCGCCACGAAAACGAAAAAAAAAGGTTTATCACGTTTCGCGTGTCATCGCGAAATCGGGCTGGTGCGAAGAGTGTTTGCGCATCGATCGCAAACGCGGCAACAAAACTCGGGGACTGGTAAACTCTCGGAGTACACTGTGTTTATCGGAACCAACATCAAGCCCGCGATGCGCTAGCGCCGCGAGTGGCATTCGCTTACTGAAACTGAAGAGCCCAACAACCGCCAACGCTATCGGAAGAATAGCGTGGTCGGATTTGTGGAGGGGAGCCGAGAAGAAAGGGAACGCAGTGCGGTGGCCTGGGGTCGGACGAGGAAAGTGAAAGAACGTAAATCCACCCGCTCTTCGGCATGGTAAAGTTCGACATAGCTCGACTTGCGCAAAAGCTCTGAAGATGCGACCAGAGGTAGATACGAAAAGAGGAAAAAACGGAATATAAGGCAAGGACTTGCTGTGGGACTGTATCAGGAATACTATGACCACATGGTGGAGTTTGTGGATGCTTTGATAATTTCGATTTTTTAATAGGCTAGCTTTTGTATGACTTACTCAATGTTCCTGTGGGTATGTACACATTGCCGGACGGCGTTCGTACGAGACAGGATGGCTCGAAATCTTGACTAGGGTCGACGGGAGGCGCACTGGCCAGACGACCATTGAGACGACTCATTGTGGGATTACGCGGTGGAACATCTGGTGGCCGAGTAGCGTTATCAAGTAAACAACCTGCAGCAATGAAATAACAACATTATACATAGTTGTATCTATTTTTGGATATAGGTCAACACAATTTTTCCAGCAAAACCATAAAGAATTAACTATAAAATTAAAGAACAAGCCTTAAGAGTAAAGAACAAACAATAAAACAAGAGAATTCTTTTATAAATAAAATTGAATGAAATATAAAGAAGTTATCGTCATTTTAATCTTGACTTTTATCATTCCGAAAATGAAAAATTAATTCCACCAAATGTTGCTTTCATACATTAATACGAATTTGCTTGAATATCCGTAAATTATAGTTAAATTGAAATATCGTAATCTTATAGAGAATTTAACGCCGAATTTAAAATTCTTTTCATAAATAAAATTGATTAAAAATAAGGAAGTTAACGCCATTTTAATCTTGACTTTTGTAGTTCAATAAATGAAAAATTATAATCACTAAATGTTGCTTGCATACATTGATATGAATTTATTTATATTTCCAAAAACTTAATTAAAATAAAATAACATATTCGTATAGACAATTTAACGTCGATTAAAT
>JAODAC010002609.1:0-36167 GCA_027575185.1 Mimaenictus wilsoni
TCTTTCTTCTTTTTATCCCATTTGTGGTTATTGGTCCAGTTATATATCGTACTATTTTTCTTTCAAGTCTACTTATTCAGAAATATAGCTGATGCTATATTCTGTGAGCTCAAAAGTGGCCTTGTCGTACACACCCGATCGTAGGCAACTGTTTCGCCGTTTGTAAGACAGCGGAGTGCAGGGGTGAATCACGAAGTGGACACTGCGGGGTCCATGTAACAACTAAACTTTATTCTCTAATTCTAAACCTAACGAACGATACATACTAATTGCGTAATTCTAATGACGCATTACGTCATAGTAGCAAGAATCCGGAAGATAACGAATTTATTTGCAATTCCGGATCTCTGCTACTGACCGCGACAACATCATCTATACGTAAACATTCGCAAACAAGACATACAATTCTAAATGAACACATTAGACATAATCATTCATACAATACATTAATATAGAAGAACAAAGATACAAAATATCAATTGTATAAATTAGATATGATACTGCTCATTGTCGTTCACTGTATCAGCGTCATTACGCTCTACTGTTTATACATCTGCGTAAACACTATATATGTCTAACCAGGAGAGTGTTTCAATTGTCCGACACAGATTTGAAAGACATTTTTTTTTAATATGTAGTACATATACCGTTTGCCGCATTGTGGAGCTCGGTATATGTTAGATCATCGTAGTTAAACAACGTTAGACGTAGCGGCTGCGGCGCCGTCCCCGGACTCCTGACTTTACGGTAAAAACGCGAACGTAGATCTCCATAAAATACCCATATGCCCAGTCTTCAAAGCGGTGAATAGGTAAATCCCCATAATGTGGATGGAACGCCAAAAAAGTATAAAAAAATTAATATATATATATTTTAATGGCTATCAACTCTAAGGTTTTTCCGCTGGGTTTCTACATATATATGTAAAGAATAAATTCTTTAATTATTTTCGTTATGTTTAGTCAAGGTAGGCTTTGGAATTATTCTGTAATTATTTTCGTTATGTTTGGTCAAGGAAAGCCTACCTTGGCCGTTGTTTTGAAACAACTAGATAAAAGCCGTGAAATATAGAGAGAAGGTGATTGTGTAAATTTCAAAGAAACGTTTTGTAAACCTGAATTACCATACATTGGTATACATTGCTCCGACATCACCATTCGCCGTAAGAATAACGTGGCATACCGTCAACACGCCTGCATGTAGACCGACCTTGGCGCGTTTGGAGAGAGTACACGCGCGCGCATACGGTTAATGCTGCCTGTTAATATTCTCACGGCCCTCTTCCTCGACTCGTCCGAGGGTAGCGTGTATTACCCGGGATCAGGACATCGACAATAATGTGGGCTGTTTGGTATTCTTTATTGTCACTTGTTGAGCATTGACCACTGTTATCTATTTACTCTTCACACAACTCTTCACGAATCACTTATGCTTCACTGCTAACTTATCGAACTACCTAACTACTAATTAAGTATAAACTATGTGGCGCCGTTTCATTGGCGCTCAACTTGTGATGCGTCCGCAATTATTGTTGTTATTCCGCTTGATTGCAAAATCCAATCTATGATGTCATTGTTATTGTTACATAAGATTCAAACATTGAAACAATGGAATCTTTAGGCTGTCTCTAATTGTAAGTGTGACAATATTATTATATTGTATACTACACATACGAAAAATTTCATTCAATTCTGAGCCGGACAATAAAGACACTCCCCTATGTGTCTATATGTCTTTTTATCGATGTGGTGCTGCATGTTCGAGTTGTAAAGGGAGTTTGGGACAACCCCTAGTTTTATTTTTGCACGTATAGTAGGAAGTAGGATTGGCCAGGTCGGTTCCGAGGTCTGCACGAACGCGTTTAACAAATTGTAGGCAATTTGTGTGGTTGATTTATGTTTGTGGTCAAACCGTAACGGGGGTTGCAAACGTCAAGAGTTACTTTCTAGCAAGAACTGCAGAGAATAAAAAAAAACATGTTTAAGGAGGTATATTTTTAAAAGGAGTCATATTGAGGTTGGTCTATTCAGAAGTGAAATAGACCCGTAAGAGAATTGTTAGAAGTTGTGGCCCTTGAGGAACCTTGAGACCCTAACCATTCCCTCTTCAGTTTTTCTTTAGTCCTTCACAGTCCCTCACCAGGTGTTCCCAGGTATCCACCTCTGCCAAAGAAAATACACATTTCGTGCATCCAGACCCATCCAGACCTTCTTGCCTCTCTCCTCCGAACCACACCTAGCCCTTGCCAGCAATGTCTTCTCCCTTCCGCTCCTCCCCCTATCCACAAAATAGAAATGAAGTCAAAATATAATTATGTCATCTCAACACCAATTTGTAACACATTTTATGGTTTGTTCATCGTCGTTCATGGTGGCATGAAGATTCGGGTCCAACTATGGTATATCGACTAGTTTTTTGCCTTACTTTTTTTTTCTTTCCACGCATGGTTTGCACATCAGCGCCCTTTGAATTGCTACCAGACCAGGTGGTTGTTTGCATCACCCTGCAGTCCGCTGACGTATGGCACACGATGTATTTTCATAGCTGATTTGCTTTACCCGTAGTCGCACGAGTAGATTCACTCGTATATGTGTGACCTCGAATGCTAATGTTTTATACACGTGCCACGTCCATGTTTGTGTTTTCGACAGTCTGGTTTTTTTTGTTGTTTTAGTTTACGGGGAAGTTTGGGTTTTCGGTTTCGAACGTGCGCCACCACTTGAGCCGCCAACCGAAACCACTCACTCACCTACTCTCCTTGCGGTGAAATTCGTTCAAGTCGTGTCGCGTTGCACATGTCCCACCGTACCCATAACATACCAACCATACCCATGGTCATGCCACAACATACTCTCAAGTGTGCGCAATGTGCGCCCCTAGAAATGCGTCGCGGTTCCTTCGCCAACTTGTTTCTCGCTTCCGCAGGCACGCGCCCGCCGAAAAATCTTCTCTTTCTTTGCCCCTCTTGTACCCCCAAGCAAAGAACATCCGAGATATCCGAGAGCACACTTCATCTCTTCTGCGGTTTGCAGCTGCCACCTACCTACACCTACACATGCAATACATATGCACATTTGAAATACACATGTATGAATACGCATGTATGATGCACGTGTGGAGTAGTCACACATACGCAAACTCACACATGGAGTTGAGAATCGTAGGTAGGATTGTTTGATGATGCGGTGCAATATTAAGGAAAGAAGGAGCGTGTGCGTGTCTCGCACATGTCGTCTGGACGAAGGAGGAAGTTGTGTCGCGCGTCGGCGGCGTCACTTTGGATTATTATGTTATCGTTTATGCGTTTGCAGAGAGGGATGCGATAATCTAGGGGCCGATAGGAAGTTAGCAGAATGTTAGTTGCTATAGTAATTCATTTTTCCAGTATTGTATGTCATTGTTCTAGTATTATATTTTAAATTATTGAGTATTAATTAACGAGGGTTAGCGAAGTGGGATGGGGTCTAGGATTTAGAGTGAGACAGGAATTGGAAGACGACCTGGGATGATTAGTAGGTAGACGTGGATTAGGATGAAGACAGGGATTTAGACTGGGTCGGTAATTTGAGTTAGGTATAGGATGAGGTGTGGGACTAGGAGTGTTACAGGGAATGATTGTAGGTGCGGGTTTAGGACTAGTATTCGTAAGTGGATCTGAATTGCGATGAGGACAGCGATCAGGAGTGAATCAGTGACCCAAGTTTGGGATGGGTTCAGGTCTGGTATTAGGAATAAGACAGGAATTGGGAGTGGACCCGGGATTAGGACTAGTGTTAGTAGGTAGACATGGACTGCAACGGAGACAGGGATTAAGAGGTGGTCAGTGACTATTATTGGGAATGAGAGGAGGTCTGGGAAAAGGAGTGAGAAAGGGATTGCAAGTAGACCTGGGATTCGGACAAATTTTAAAAGGTGGAAGAGGATTGGGACGAGGACAGGAATCAGGACTAGATTGATGACTGGGGTAAAGAATGTGATCAGGTCTGGGAAAAGGAGTGATACAGGGATTGACTATAGACCCGGGATTTGTACTAGTATTCGTAAGTAGAATTGGGATGACAATAGGGATCAGGAGTGAATGGGTCGGTGACTGGGTTTGGGAATGGGAATAGACCCGTAGAACCAGTATTAGTAGCTGGATGTGGATTGGGATGGAGACGTGGATAACGAGTGGGTCGATAATTGGAGTTAGGAATTAGATGAGGTGTGGAATTATTAGGAGTGATACACGGATTGGGAGTAGGCCCGGGATTGGGTTTAGTACTCACTACATGTGGATTGCTATGAAGACAGGAATCAGGACTAGATCTGTGACTGGGGTTAATTAAGAATGAGATCTGGATAACGAGTGGATCGATGATTGGAGTTAGGAATGGGATGAGGTGTGGATTTATAAGGAGTAATACAAAGATTGAAAGTAGACCCAGGATTAGGACTAATTTTAATAGGTAGATGTCGATTGGCGTGGGGACAGGGATCAAAGCTGGGTCGGCTTTAACCCTAAATGGAATGGGATGGAGTAAGGGAGATCAGATTATTGGACTAGAAATGTATAACTTTTTCTTGTTATATTTGAATTGATTTGATTTTTTATCAATTTATGACTCAATTTATCATAGAAGGTCTCTTATTGTCAAGAACCTCGAATATGTAAGATGAAGGAAATTTCACCGAATTAATCCCTTATTACTCCCTTTATCACTTTTTACTCCCTTTTAAAGATACCAATTGAATGTCATATCCTCTCTAAATAATCCAATATCACAAATTGTTCAGCCGTGCACCCGTTGATCAGATTTGAATTTGGAGAGGAAGTGGCAACACCGGGATGCAGCGTAGAGAAAGTACTGTTGGCAACATCGCTGCGCTATATAAGGACGAAAGATGTCCTGCTCGCTCTCTCTTCTTATCCGACAGTCGCGCTTGTCAGTTCTTTCGATTTGTTATAAAAGTTGTTTGAAATATATTTGCGTTTAATAATTAAATTTTTGTGAAGTAGAGGGAGAGTTGTTACGGCGATTAAATAAACGTAAGTAGCTGACTAAAGAGTGCAGCACGTACGCCTACGTTTGTACACAAATGTATTATCATAACCACACTTTTATAGAAAGAATTACAATCTGCTCACTTCCTATCGGATTCTAAATAAGAAAAAGTACGCCTGCCTCGTACTAGTAATTACAACAAGGTCTTTCTTTTACAAAGTTATGAAATATTCCCTTTAATTGTACAATTGCATATACAATGTCTATAATTGTAGACAATGTCTCTAATTGTATTTACGATGTCTATTTAATGTAATCAACGAGGATGTTCACCCTAAACATAATTCATTATTTACTTTTTCTAGCATTTTGAAATAAAACGCGTCGCATTTTAATTTATAGACGCGCTTTATGCAAGCAACTGCTATTTCAATTCCATTACGTAATAGATTTTATACTCACCCCCTAGTTTTTTATTTTTCTCCCTTTTTTCTCTTTTGAAACCACTTTGCAGTGGTTGAGCAAAACGCCGACTTTCGTCTAGATTTATATCCTCTGTGCACGCTGCTGCCAAAGGTTTTTTTTTGTGTAACTCGTTCAACTTGCTATTTCCATTTCGGGGCAATTTGTGACTATGTTTGTATGCGTTTCGTTTCGAATTTAAAAATAGTTCACATGCAATTCTGCACTCGCAATAAACCTAAATTGTTTTCGTTCAATAATTCTATTCAGGTTTTTTTATTTGTGTCAGAGTGTAGCGTTAAATTTAGGAATGTATTTGGTATATTTAAGTGTTGGTTATATATTGATAAGTCTATAAGAGAATTGATGATATTTTGATAGTCTATGGCTTAGCGTAGTGTTACTCAACATAAGGCGTATATTCTTATAAGGGGGGAACTCCGAAAATTGACACAGATCACCGATCACATCGATCAGGCAGGGTCATGTGATTTCCTCTATCCAGACGGGGGGATCCGCTATGGACATAAAATATATTACTCTCAATGCAGACAGAGTGGGGAGCATAATACTTGAAAAAATTGACAAGGGAAGTTCTTCAATTGTCCGTTTGAATCAGATATGTTTTCGTGCCGATACTTAGAATTCTCGGAAACTATACGAGCTATTGAGCCCATATTTTGAGAAAACACGTAGAAACCATCTGAGATAATACTCTGTTAGTTTCATCCCGATCGGAGCAAGTCAAAAATTGGTCCAAAATGGCATTTTGAAACTGCATATTTTTCAAAACAACTCGAGAACCACAAAATCGACCTCCATATATTATGACATATTCTGAATCAGTGCGATCCGCTCTATAAAATAGCATAGTTTGAAAATTTATCTGAGAATAAATAGATAGAAAATTATGATGATATATTGAAATTTCGTCAATGAGTACCCCTTAAGAAATTTTCAAAATCCGAAAAAACGAGCTATTGAGCCCATATTTTGGGAAAACACGCAGAAACCATCTGAGATCATACTCTGTTAGTATGTATAAACAAATTGATTGAATTCCAAGTCGGACAATTGAGACACTCCCCTTATCATATGGAGCGTAACCCAAAAATGTTCGGATACACTGGTTTAAGAGTGTCTATAATCGGTTTAAGAATGATCGGTTTAAAACGTTGAATATGTTAGTGGTGTAGTAGGTTAGTTAGTTAGTACATCGTTGGAGGTATTGCAGGGAGGGTGAGGGTGATTGAAAGGTTTGCTCGCACGTGCAAGACCACCATCGCCGTACGTAACGAGGACGTGCGCTGCTAAACGTGAGGATTTATTGATATCCTATATAGATAGTAGCCACCAGCAGTGATTACTATCGCTTGATAATACCACTTGATACCACTTTAGGTTAATGTGCCGTGTATTGTTATTTTGTATAGCTACCAAGAAGGGATGAATTTTTGGTTTCATGATGTTACTTCAGATTTTTTTTTATTAATTTAAATTTACAAATATAAATTTGAATTACCGCCGACCTGGGCAGCTCAGTTGGCAAGGTTTCGGTCTACCACGCAGTCAGACGGGGTTCGAGTCCCCGGGGTGTTATGCCTATATATGTAGTCCATATATAGGAATAATATATCTCTACCGGATTTTAGGCCGTTTTGAACCGTTTGGCAAAAAAATTATGGGTTTAGTAAGTATTGCTTTAACAGTAACATTTGCCGTATGCGTGGCGTAGACTCAACACGTCAAGGTCAACTAGGCCGCGCGAATCGACTGCCTCACGATACGCGTGCGGCCAATGTTGCTGTTAAAGCAATGTATACCAAACTTTTAAATTATTTTCGGCAAACGGCTAAAAACGGCATAAAATTCCATTTAACACATATATTCTTTCTATATATTTACAAAATTCTACAAGTACAAAATTTTTCATTCAATTCCGTGTCGGACAATTGAGACACTCTCCTTGTTAATTTAATACAAAATTATATCAGTTATTCTCTTTTGGAATATCTTTTTTCTACTCCTATTTTATAATATGCACCTTTTGTCAATTAAGTTATGATATGCATTACCTATGGCTTATATGGATTATAATAGTACTGGCAAATGACGTAGTTCTAGACATACAAGGTACTACTATGTGTTCATAGTAGTTTTATAGGTGAGGAAGAAGGAAGTGTGCGGGCCGGTGTGCTTTTGGACACATGGCCTACGCGATGCTCGTGCACTGCTGCGTGCGTAGTAGTAGCTTCGTACCTGATCCGCCATGATTAGAGATAACCTGTAAATATAGACAGCAGACACACTGATATCAGAAAAATAAATCTACTCTTTGTCATTTTCACATATAATAGTCGTAGAAAATGTATATAGTGCAACTCGTATGTAATGCACATTGTTTACGAATATGACAAATTATGAAATATAATATTGTTGAAAAATAAACAAATTGAAAACTTCATTTACTTTTACCAAAACTAGTTTGCTTTCAGACCAGCATGTGGCAAACAACACGTATTTAATCAATCGTTTAATAGGATAATGCGGTGGCGACATGCCGACAGCGACCGACCGTACTCACAGAGCCAGCCACAACGATAATAATGCCACAGCGTTAATACGTTGATGTGATGATGCCATCATCATCCGAGCGAGCGTATGCACATGCAGTGCGTAGAAAAGGGTACTGGTAACGCGACACCTAGATATCCAGGCACACGACCGACACCGACGCCGCTGATGAAGAGCGTCATGTTGAAACAACCCTTCGTGTGGGCGCGAGAACAGAAGGCTTAAAACGTTTTAATAACGCCAAGATGCACATTCTGATAGGGTGTTTGGTCTTTAGTGGTCTATTTTAATCGGCCGTCGAATTACAAAATGATTTGATCGAAGCTTTTCACCGATGTAAGCAGTGATCGGTAATAAAAAACAAAACATTAATTGATTCAGTGTTTTATTGTTTTGGTATATTAGACTTCAGATTACGACGTTTAGCAATATTGTCGAGTCCGCTCGTATGCATTACATATTATCTCGATTAAGACCTATAAGATGAGTTGCTCGCTTGGCTTGCAGTTTTATTGTCAAGCCCACATGCATAATATTTTGTCACGATCGAGGATTATGAGATCAGTTACTCGCTTGACATGCTACAGATGGTTTCATGTCAACTAGCCAATCTCCACTGTTCACTCTTGGGAACTACTAAATATACTTTAAAAATCCTACATTGATATTTCGCAATACCTTCACAAGATTGACCTAGCCTAGCAACAACTAAAAGAAAAACAAAGCTTGAATACATCTCGTGCAAGCACGGCCCTCCATCCGACCGACCGACCGTTCCACCAGACTCGCTCGCTCGCTCGCCACGCTTGATGGCCTTAATTAAAAATTGAAGAATCTGAAATTTCGCTGCATTTACATAAAAACGCGCGCGCGTGCACGCACACAATAACCATCTTCTATACCTACACACCACCACACACAACTATCGAACTCTTTTCGCATAGTTCTCTCGCTCTCTGCATAGTCCGAACACCGTTGTTGCAAACTCGATTGCGTGAATGCAACAAGACAGACTTGTAATGGATGGAATTATGGCCGAACAGAAGACCTGAGAACCTGTTCACGTAGGTGGCGCTGGCGTCTGGGCAAAGCTAAGAAATGCGCATGTGTTGCATGCGTTAATGTCCCACGCGATAAACCAACATAATTGCATAAAGCATTGTCGTATACACTAAAATTGCTTTTAATAATACTCTTAATATCGCTTTATCTCCAGCTTCACCGCTTATCTAGGTCCGGTACAATGATGTGTGTGTGTGTGTGTGTGTGTGTGAGATTTTGCGATTGCAACAAAAAAAGTAAAACTTGTGACTTTTGGTGCAATTGCGTGTGTGTGGTAAGGTTTCAGCATGTACTGGTGCATAGAGGGTGAATGTATGCAAATTGACGCACTTCACAACTAGGTGGAATTTTCAATTTAAATATTTATAGTTAATTTATGCCTAATTTGTTAAGTCATTTATACGCTGATAGCAATCTTGATTGCAATATGTTTGTGGTGGCGGCGCAAAAAAAAGGTGAAGTTCAATGCATTTTTTCTTTTCTCGTTTTTAATTCCTAACATGTTTACTTTTATAATGTTTTTGCTGATGTTTTTGATTATTTAACTGTTTGCACTTGGCACTTTTCTTTACCCACGTACTGTGGCAACTCGAAAAGAGCATTTGTGAGTTTTCAGCATGTTCGCATCTGTGCGGTGGTTAACGTGTGAATGGCGCCGAGCGTGCTATGACAATAGCATAGTATGGCGCCGAATCAGCGCCGCTCGAGTACAGACAGTGTTATCTTTTAAAATGTAGAATTTTTTGCTAGCGTACTGTAGTAACTCGAAAAGAGGCAAGTAGCCTTTGTGAGTGCTCAGCACACTTGCATCTACGCGGTGGCAAACGTGTGAGAGACACCGAGTGTGCGAATGCAGTAGCATAGTTTGGCGCCCAATCAGCGCCGCTTGAGTACAGACAATGTTACATTTTAAAATGTAGAATTCTTTGCCTAGCATACTGTGACAACTCGAGAAGAGCCAAATAGCCTTTGTGAGTGCTCAGCATGCTACTACAGTAACATAGTTTGGTGCAGAATAGACGCCACTCGAGTACATACACTAGATTACATTTAAAAATCTATACTGTATCACTTGTAGCCTAGTGCAATTAATTTAGTGCAATTTATTTAGCAAATAACATTTTCATTTTTTTACTATTGGATACATTATGAAATATTACTGATGCTGATGTTTTCCCACTACTTACTTTGCACTCGAGACTTTTACTGCTAAAGCACTGTGGCAACTCGAAACGAGTGCGGGTTGCCGCAGCTCACCGCGTTGGTGTGCACGCGAATAAGACCGTATGTGCGGCATCGTCCGCGCTATCACATCGATCGAAAGCCGTATTTGTGCGCCGAAATGGCGCCGGTCGAGTACGAACAATGTTGTACTTAAAAATGTATTGGAGACCTTTAAAAACTAAAACTTTATAAATTGAAATTTTTGTCGTACTTTAAAGGTTTCCCACCACTGTGATAAGGTAATTTAGACAACTTTTTGAGCATAGGTTGTTAAGAGTAGCACAAGTTCTTACAAGGTACCTCTATCAGGATATGGCTGCCTAAGGATATCAACTGAAATGAATAAATATGGCAGAAATATATCTAAACCCGAATTATTAACAGCCCCGTTCTCAAAATTTGATAGAGTACATCTAGTCGTCCAAAATTGGGCTCGGTAGCAGTAGCAGCAGCCAGCCAGCCAGCCTGCGAGTGCACGCGCTCCTCCAGGTCGTCGTCTGCAGCTATTTGGGCAGGTGTATTTGCATCCGATCCGATGCGCGCCATCGCCCACCAGCTGCCGCGCCATCGCAAACGCACCGCGACCACTCGCATCTTATTATTTTCTTCCGGGAGCCCCCTTCCTCCCGAAAAAACCGCAAACGCATACGCACACTTATACTCGTTTACACAAACCACTCAACACATTTGTCGGACGGACCACAGCGGCCCGGCCCGCTTCACAGATTTGCCAAACATTCAACATCCACAGTACATACACACTGATGTAATCACGTTTCGTATCTTTTTCTCTTCCTGTTGTATAATGTACACATTTCTGTATAGTTTTCATTTAGAAATCATTATTTTCACGCATAAGTCACACATAAGTGTGCAACTTGCATGCAATGCCCTTTTCGCACTTGTATGAGTTTCATCACTCGCATTCGGCTCGTGCTGCAATTTATCATACTCTTGAGGAAATGACTACCATTCCATACTTGTTGACCAATGTACTATTAGCCACAGAATATAGCTATTTTCTTCTAAAATAAGTTTGTTCCAAAGAATTTTTCAAACAGGAGACAATTTAATTCGTTGTCATAAAATGCTGCTAACTTCCTATCGGTCACAAAATTAAATTGCCCTCATAAGTTGCCAACTTCCTATTAATCACAAAATTAAATTACTCTCAAATGCGGCTAACTTCCTATCGGTCACAAAATTAAATTGCCATAAAATGCTGCTAACTTCCTAGCGGTCACAAAATTAAATTAACATTAAATGCTGCTAGGAAGTTAGCCGCATCGGTCACAAAATTAGTTTGCCGTCAAATGCGGCTAACTTCCTATGGGTCAAAAAATTAAATTGCACTCAAATGCTGCTAACTTTCTATCGTTCAAAAAATTAATTTGTCCTCAAATGCTGCTATCTTCCTAACAGTCACAATTCCTATTCTCTCCTTTCTTTCTTTCGAAACAAACAAGATTAGATTCTACAAGAACAGACTGTAGGCAGACTGTTTACACATAACTGATTAACTCCTAAACAATTATAAGATTGTCTTCTTCTGCCTCCTGTGAGTGAATCTTCTTCTGTCGTCAAGGAACATTGCACACGCGCCGCGTGACGAAGACATTACGCATTGCGGCTTGGCCGGCGACCAAACACTTTTCATCTCTCATTAAAAATCTCGAATCAATCTTCGACACGATGAGCACGTAGCAACATCGTCGGCGTGTCAAAGACACCACGCCACTTGCCACTTGCGGTCAAATCAACCAGTTAAAACATGATAACGCACCGCAACCAAAAGCAACTTATATAGACTTGGCAAGCGACAAATTGAGCAGCGCAATTGATGCGCAAAGACTCTGTTTACTCACGCACCTGCTCGTAATTGTAATGCCTCATTATTACAACATTGTTCAAGGAAAAAAACACATTTTAGTCTAAAATCGGTGCGAAAGCATGTTTGGAATAATTTTTAAAAACTTTTAGAAACGTTTTTAAATTTTGTGATACGATTTTGCGTGCACGATTGCATCGTATCGATTCTATCGTATCGATTAGACTGAATGATGGCTTATTTTATAGACAATTACATTCTCTAGAATATTACGTCAGTTGTTTTTTGAAAATTTAGATATTTACATTTTTTTTTCTCGTATTTTTAAAGTCGTTTTTCTGCGCGTAAAGTTCAATTTCAATTTAAAACTGTATAAAAACATGTATTGTTAACTGTTTCTTGAAAATACGACGTCGACGTCATATTCAAGGAAATTTTATAGACTTTCCAAAGATCAAATCAAAATGATTTTTCGTTTCTGATGAAAATTAAGGACGCTACAGTGTACGCAACTATCACATGTCTCTGTTGGCAAATAAATGTCATGTCATATGAAAAGTATGAAAAAGGCAAGGCACACAACAAATTCCGGCGAATTCTGGTTGGCAACGAGTAAAGTTGAACGTTTACGAGCCCACAGAGTTGGATCGATAGCAGTAAACGATTTTATGTGAATCGTCGAAACTGTTTTCCTAGTGTTTTTCATTTTACGACCGCCGAACTTTTCGTGGACCTCGGAAACGGAGAGAAAAATTGCATCACATTTCAACGTCGTCGCAAACAAGGCGTATGTACGTGCGTATTTAGTCAAACATTTCAATGGTTTTTTTGTGCCCCGTTCTGTTAAGTTAAGTCGCCTGGAATTGTTGTAATCATATGTAAATATTGTCGGAATGATTTCATTATTCATTATTCTAGTTTGACGTCGCTGTTTTATCTTGTCAACCTGAAATTTTCAGATTAAGACAGTAATATTGCATCCTTGATCATATCTAGTCATATTTTTTGGTTAATTCAGAAATGTGGACAAGTTTTGGACGTTTTACTTTTAGCTCTAATTATACCCATTGAGATGATGTCTATTTCTGGATTTACCGTTATTTATTCCCCCAAAGAAAATGGTCATGTTTAATTTTTTGAGTTCCTTTGTTGCTTGCGAACGCCCTCCAACGTCCATATAGACATCATTCAGCCGAATTGGTCCGATAGAATTGCGTCAATCGTGCACGCAATATTGAAAAAACACTAAAAACTCATTAAAATTCGGGTAAACTTAAAAATTTAAATTTTTTTATGAGCTTTATGAACTATAACTTTGTAAATACGTCAGCAACGGACATGAAACATTTGTGGCACATTCTTGAATAGTTTAGCTATTGATTAAGATCATTTACATTTTATTAGGAATTATTTTGACCTGGCAAATAGTTTTTTAAATTGACTAATGTTAAACTGTCTTCATGAATTGTATTCATAGTAGCAGCAGCATGATTAGTCTACGCACTTTTATGACAAAAACAGCAATATAATATTTATTACCTCATTAATAATAATATTCAATAATGTTCAACATTCCAAACTTATTACTTATCATGTATTTTTACTAGTAGTGTAATAGAATAAACCTATTATTGTAACCTTTCGAACGTTTTGCGTGCCTGCATCGTTTATTTATGACAACACATATTTTAATAAGTTATGAGCACATATTATAATACAATAATCGATATATTATTTAGCTTTAAATAATTGAGTGTTTCAATCAAATTTAAAGATGTCAGAGCTAGTTGACACAAAAATATAATTATTTCAAGAACGGTCTTAAAAAGATTATCATGGAATAACAGATTATCTTTAAAATTCTATAAGTTGAAATAAAAAATACTATCTCAATATTGCCCTCTCCGCAGCCCCAAAACATACAAATTACAATAACAATGTACAAAATTATAACACAAAATCAAAATATCAACGTCAACACTGCTTTGGCCTCTCTCTTCTCCTCCTTCTAGCTTCAATCAGCTTGCCTAGGTATTCCACTCCGTCTCCCGATTCTTTCAGCCAGTCCTCTACTGTCCTCCTTACCGTCTCTCCTTTCGCACACACCGTCCAAGCACAGCTTGCAAACTCACCGTAACCCGAGTCACCAACAACACCATACCATCCGCGTACGCCAACATCCACGCCTTATTCTTACCAACAACCACTCCTCCATTTTGTCCCATTCTTAAAACATTCTCCAACTCACTTTCATACAGGTTAAAGAGAATGGCTTAGACACCCCCCTGATTAGCCCTCCCCCCCTCACGTGTCTGCGTATATCCTCTCCACCCACGTCACCAATCCCTCCGCAGGCACTCTATCAGCTTTGTGTGGGTCACCGAGACGTTCGCTGCCCCCTTAAATCGAGGAAGGCGACACGCATTCACCCCCCCCCCTGATCTGACTATCTGCTCCACTATCCTGGTCAACGTTGCGATTTGGTCTCTGGTCCCTCTGGCCTTACGGAAACCCCCTTGTATTGTCTCTGGCAACAGCCCCCTAGCCTCGCACTCCTCGTAAGGTGATGGCAACCATAGTTGCCACCACCTTATACACGTATTTCCCCTGTAGCTCGCTGGGTCTGATTTGTCCCCACCCTTATTTACAGGCACGTGGAATATAAATTTATTTGTGCCGCAACTTACCACGTACCACGTGCGTGACACCGTTACGAAAGTTTATATAAAAGTAAATTAATAATAGAAAAAAAGTTTGGAACACACTTAACACGAATTTCACTTAATAAACACAAAACTTAAAATCTTTGCGAAAAAATGTAGCAACAAATATCTCTTTTTGGTATCATGAGTGTTTTTTTAAACATTAAACTTTATTTTAAACTTTTTTTCTTTGTATTCCAGATTCTTGGTAATATTTGAGTAGCTACGGGGATGATGGAAATGTTACAGTCCGAGAATTTTTGTTAGTGTTCGAAAAATTTTGTGATACAACAACTGTAACACATAATTATTAATCACAAAATTTCAAAAAATTTATGAAAAACTTAGTTTCAGTTTCTCACGCTAAAATCACGCCAAAAATATTAAAATTCCCTTCCAAGACCAACCGATCCATCTTCTGTTGGTAGGTATTCACCTGTAGGAAAAAGATCACCTTGCTGTTTATTGTTGTTGGCGTTTTTACAAACGATTAATTTCAAGTATCGCACGTTCTTCACGTACAAACGACGAAGACGTGTTTACCTTATTACCTTACCACCTTACCACTGGTCATTCAGCATCATCATCCACGGTCAGCAGCCGTATTGCTCCTCTCGTGAATAGCAACACCTCAGTTAGCCAGTCAGCAAGGTGTAATAAACACATTTTACAATCGAAAGAAAAGTCGCGTTTGTCGCCGTCGCCTTCCTTTGACGAGCAAAAACTTCTTCTCGACTGGTGCGAGAACGTACCTCATTCATAAATGAAATGTGCGTTGTGCGTAAATGTGAAAACTACAGCCGTACAACGCTGAAAAACGCATTCAACAACAGATGATGCACTGCACTCGCTGAACGGTTGAATAAATGCACGTGTAAGGTATGCCCACCGTTGTAGGTGGGCATTATTATTTACACCTACCTGGTGGTAGTTGTTGTGTTGGCAGTCGACAGTCGGTCATCAGCGCAGTGCTGTGCATTGCCGACCTACCATAAAATCGCATTTAATTATACAGGGTGTCTAACCTGACTCTGGCGGCGGTATAGTGTGTATGCAATGATACTGATTGTGAGCGTCGGTACAGAGAGTGCGTAGCCTTTTCTGAAAGAATGGAATTTATTGCCGAACGTGGGGAAGTCGTGCACCACCGGGTGGGTGGGTGGTATCGTACGTGCTTCCGAATCCGGTCTGGATATTAACCTGTGCGACGGTGGCGTGGATTACGATTACAAACATGTTTGGTGGAACTAGCCGTTTTTTTTTTGACAATTACGAGAATTTAGAAGATTGATTCTTGGGAAGATTTTTCTAACGGAGGAGAAACTACGGCTCTTCCAGGAAAACTAAAAACGAATGTTTAATAATTTGAACAAGGCCACTGGTGTGACTCACTTATTTTATTTGTTTATTATACGAACAAATATTTGACATTGCCAATAAATGGCCAAGTATTGAATTGTCGATGCCGATGCAGCGGCTAGGTATATTACTGAGTACGACGGCGAAATATCGACTGCAACAGCCCAATGTCGACTGCAACAGTCTGATGTCGACTGACTTTTTCTTATGATATGTCACCGTTTATGATGTTTGAAGGTGCGACTTGATGTAATATTGTTTATATTAAGTAGGCCCTGTTGTTTGGTCGTAACAGAAATCATGATAAATCTATCACATGTTTTTTACAAATTATTTATGTACGTTCACAATTTGTGCTTGTTGTGCTGTTGTATGTTGAATGTTGTTTGTTGTGTTGTTGGGTTGTTGTGTGTTGTGTGTTGAATGTTGTGTGTTGATGCCGCACTCACCGCTAATAGAGAAGACAACTTGAGAGAATGCTGCACATATTTAACCTATCCGCTGCAAGCTAGAGGTTAATCGTAGAGTGATTGTTCGCGTCTATCCATGACATCGCGCCAACCTATGACAACGTAGGACAATCCAGGATAACAACTTTTGTTTTCACGGTTCACTTCGTTTGTTCTCGCCAATCCATAACAACACAGGTCAATCCAGGATGACAACTTTTGTTTTCACGGCTCACTTCGTTTGTTCACGCCAATCCATAACAACACAGGACAATCCAGGATGACAACTTTTGTTTTCACGGCTCACTTCGTTTGTTCACGTCAATCCATAACAACACAGGACAATCCAGGATAACAAGTTTTGTTTCCCACTGCCAGCTGCATTTTGTCAACCACAGCCACCTATACAAGACAAACCAATTTATTATTCTACTTTATTAGTAGACCCTAAGCAATTCAACAATTTCAGTGATAAAACAAGTAAGTGAATTCAAATACCTGGGAATTCCAGTATGGAATATGGAACTACGGACACCTTAAGGAAGAAATTTGAATACATGTTGATAAAGCCAACAGGATTACTGGTTTCCTTCGAAATTACATATGAAGCAACGTACACCTTGGAACGGAAACAAAAATTAGCAACTATAAAGCCACAGTAAGACCAATAAGCACCTATTTTGCCGAAACGCATCCCGCAACATCTCTGACTTAACTAATTCAACAAATAAAACTTGAAAACTTAATAAAAGTTGTGAGTTTTAACAACAAACAAAATCACTGCAAAGTGATTTTGACTAATTTTGTGCTTTATCTGATCAGATTGTCTTTTCAAGACTGGCATCTTTCAGAAGCGATTATCTCGCATTAGGTGTGTCTCTCGAATTGCTTTCTTCGCCATTCTTCGCCCTTCGAGATCAATTTCAGATCTGATTGTGAGTTGCATCACAGATCAGGTGAGTCATAACGTCTCCGAGGAGACTTCAAACCACTCGCTCCAATTTTAGGACTCTATCACTATCAATGTTTACCATTAAACAACTTCTTGCCCGTTCGAATCAGTAAAAACTCTGTATATCCAACCAAGTCTAGACAACTGATCACTCTGATATCTTATATTCAACTATCATTAACATATATGCCTATTCATGTTATAAACATTCTCTCTAGTGTATAGATAATTGTCTAATATTTATAGGTAAAGCAGAATGAGTCGTTTGCCTAGGATTTCAACGGCATTCACAGTCGTTTTTCATAGGGAAAAAGAGAAAAGAAAGAAAGATAATTATTATCATACAAACAAATTGGTTTGGATAAACTTTGTTTTATGTTTTCTGAAGTTCATACTACTCAATATTTCTTCCACATACTGATAAGACTATAAACTTGCAACGTTTGATAGTAAGCTTTAAAAACTACAGGGAAACTGGTGTAAATACCATTTATTTCCTAGTGTTGGATTTTGAATACATGTTTAATAGATTTTACACTGTATAATGTTACAATAGCGTAATTGAAAATAAGGATATTTGGATGAATACCAATTGAAAAGTCCAAACGCTAATAAAGGTATTAATGGCTGTCTATTTAGAAAAAAAAACAACTATTCATAGTTGTTCTCTAGGCAAAAAGGGAAAGGAACTTATTGAGTTATAAAACAAGATTTATATAAACCTAGTTTAATTTTTAGAACTTTCTGCTGCTCAAAATACTATCCACAGACTTTTAGCAGCTTCTAAATTAGAAACTTTTAAAAGTACGTCTTAAAATGACAAGGAAATGATTGTGTATTCGGATCATTTCCTAGAGAAGAATAAGTTTAGAAATTGTATGTTAATTCCTGGATCGTAGCAACTCTCGATGGACCTAAATCTTTTTTTTTTCATGAAAATAAATCGATTTAGCAAAACTAAACATATTTTTCTCATGTATTTTACCGAATAATTGTCTAAAATTTCAGAAATCGCATGAAAATTCCAGAACCGTTGCAGCTATCGATCTTTGAATGTGTCTAAACCTAGTTTTGTTCAAAAATAAGTCGATATAGCAAAACTAAACATGTTTTTCTCATGTATTTTAACGAATATTTGACAGAAATCGTATGTTCATTCTTGAACCATTGCAGCTATCAATCTCTGGATGTGTCTAAACCGAGTTTTGTTGAAAAATAACTCGATTTAGCACAACTAAACACGTTTTTTTCATGTATTTTAGCAAATAATTGACTAAAAGTACAAAAATCGGATGATAACTCTTAAACCGTTGCAGCTATCGATCTATCGATGTGCCTAAATCCATTTCGTTCATAAATATGTCGAGTTAGCACAACTAAACACGTTTTTCTCATGTTTTTTAGCGAATATTTGTCTAAAAATACAATAAATGGATGTTAACTCCAAAACCGTTGCAACTATCGATCTTTGCATGTGTTTAAACCTATTTTTGTTCAAAAATAAATCGATTTAGCAAAACTAAATATAGTTTTCTCATGTATTTTAGCCAATATTTGACAGAAATCGTATGTTAATTCCTAAACCGTTGCAGCGTATGTTCTCTCGATGTGCTTAAACGCATTTTAGAAATTAAACGATCCTAGCTAGCTACCTAATTCCACTTCACCTTATTTATTATGGTGTTTATTTTTTGATATTAGATTATTTACGCAGTGGTTCCGTGTACGTATTTATCCATTTAGTAGAATCCTCAAAGCTGTTTTTCTTCCTTCCCTTCCAAATCGCTCGCTACTCGCTCTGCTTCCGAGAAGAAGAGGGTCGCTTTTGTTGCATGGGAACGTGCCCGGAATCGCAATTGCAATCCGATACATAATCCCAGTGTGTTTGCCGCTTTGCTAGTTTTCACGCAGCAGCAGCAGCCCTCTCTTCTTCTACTAAACTACTATAGATTACTATACTGTGATAGTACATTAACCGATTTTACTACTCTATGGTGATTCAAGTTTTGAACTGTACCGAAAAATCTACCTGTGATTGCAAGTAATTGTACGATTGCAGGCTATATAGTATTTCAAACACAAGGTGTGTAGCTTTGTGGAATTTGATGAATTACGTGCCATTTGAAATTATGAGCCAGCAAAATGTACGTACTGTTTGTGCTTGTGTATTTGTTGTTACTGGCATTATTTGTCGATGATTTGTTCTCCGACGCGACGCGACGCGGTACTCCGACGAAGGTGTGCAAGTTGACGTGTGAAAGTGCGTTGTACGCCAAGCCAAACTAGAGGTAAATTCGTGTAAATATGCACACTTGCGATTCATTTGTTTTTCACATGGAGATAAGAAAGTGAACGGGCATGGGTTTTTTATAGATTTTATGTGTGTAAGGTTTTTTATTATTATTTCACTTCAATGATGTGGAATATACATTCCAATATGATTACAAAATAAACTAGATTTCTTGTTAAATATTTTTATGGAATTATGTGATTTGAAATTAATTGTAATTTGATAGTGTTGATTTATTATAATTTTATGAAGATTTATGAGGAGTTAATGTAGCGATTGTCAGAGTTATCGTTGAAGTCTACAAAAATACCTTAATAAATATATTACGTTTCGTATATTTTGTCTTAATTCATGTATTTCTTGCTTTTTGACGTATATGCAGTGTACCTTAAGTTGCCTATAGTGCTACGAATTTTACCAAATTGGCAAGCTGGAAAAAGGCAAAGAGCTGTTTAAATATAACTGAGCTGTTTATATATTAAATAATACCTGTATATTTGTTACCTGTATATATATTTTTTTTCACCTGTATATAGAGTTAATTTTGATGAAATTTTGTCAAAAACCAAATTTGCAGACTCCAGAGGAGTGGGGGAGTACCCCCTTAGCGTTATGTAGCGGCGTCCATGACAAAACCTGTTTTTTGTTTTATTATTTTGCTTGATCAGAAACAAAAAGTACTAAAAAAGTTTTATTTTTCGACCAAAAACTCAAAATTATCTAAAAACATTCCAGGAAGCGTATAAAAATAATCGATTTACATTTAATATATAAATCAACCTTTATTGGCATACTTTCTTATCTGACATAACTTCCATCTTCCATCCCAGTACATCTATTTACAAACTTAACAAATATTTAAAATAGCACAATAAATAAATATACCATAAATACACCGTACTATATTCATTACTGGACAGTCGCCGGCCTCGTAAGCCTCTCCAGTCGAGCCTCCCTTTTGCTCTTTTCCTTTAGCATCGTGGACACCCTGGAGACCCCCGTCTCTCCTAACCACCCCACGATCACATTTCCTCTCTCTCTCTCTCTCTTTCTCTCTCGCATACCTCTCGCCCATTCTTGATTCATTCCTATGCCTTCCCCTGCTAAATGCTCCCAAGTATCCTACCTATTCTTCTTCACATATTACATACTTTCAAAACTCGTCTCCATACTTTCCATTCTCTTCCGAACCGCACCTTGTCCCTGCTAAGGTCACTAGGCGGACCTTTTCCTTTGCAGCCAACATATCCCGGCCTGCTACCCATAGTTTGTACTGACTGGTACCCTGGTAGTACTCTACTTCTCGGACTCTCATTACCCCTTCTACCGATCCCCCATTCTCACCAAACGCTCTTCTCCTATTCTGACTAGTCTTTCCTCATACCTTATTACTCTACATTTTGCCTCCCATACTACACTCATTTTTCCGGTTTCCTGCAGGACTATGTAATTCGATGTCGACCTCTCTAGCCTCATTAGTTCCTTCAGGAATCATCCTTGCTCTCTGTCCAGCCACACCCACTCATATATACCCCATACATTAAAATTGGCTTCATACAACCATCCCACAGTTGTATCACCAACGTCCTAGTTGCCTCCCCACAACTTCCCCCACTTTTCTTTCAGTCTGATCCATACGCGCCTAGCCTTCTGTTGTAACTATCGAGTATGCTCTCCCCATGATCCTGTATATTTAAAGAAAAATCCCAAGTATTTGAACACCTCTATTGTGTTCCATCCTGCATCTTCCGCCCGGCTTTCTGAACATCATCCATTTTGTCTTATCCACATTCACACTCAGTCCCCTTTTGTCCATATACCTCTCAATCCTTTTTAGTATCCCTTGCATACACTCCTTTCGCTTCGCTAACACAACTATATCATCATCATAAGCCAGCATTCATACCTTCATTCTTCCCACTACCACCCCTCCATCTTGCCCCTTTCGTAGTACCTCATCCAGCTCACTTACATACAAATTTGAAGAGGAGTGGGCTCAGCGGGCACCCTTGCCTTAATCTCCTTCCAACTTTAAACTCTTCAGACATAACCAACTTTCGCAACTACCCATGCTTCCTCATACACTCTACTCACCCACCTAATCACTCCTTCAGACACATTCCTTCTCCTGAGACACAATTTGGTCCCGGGTGCCCCGTCCCTTTCTGAACTCTCCCTGGGTCTCTGGCAGTAACCCTTTCGAGATCACTCCAATCAAGGTGAATCCCCAGTAAGTCTTCACTAGGATTGGATCTCCTCCCTTATAGACCGGTAGCACCAATATTTCAAAAATTTGAAATATTTGGAAAATCCATACGATTATCCACAGAAACAAACGATTTCCTATATTTAGATAGTGTATATTAAGTTGCCTATAGTGTTTCGAATAGTTCTCCAATTAACAGCTGGAAAACGGCAAAGAGCTGTTTAAATATTCGTATGCGTATGTACACAGGTTAATTTCGGTGGGTGCTAATTGTAAGTGAAGATCCTAAATAGATGAAAAAGTGCTGTTCCATACCATGCCATCTCGTTTAAGTATGTGTGCGTCATTCTACATTCCGTTCACAGTGTATATACAAACTGTAAGTAATTTTATATAAGCGCGTGTGTGTGCACTTGTGTGTGTGTATGTATGTATGCGCTTCTTCACCGCGAAGAGCGTTCATAAACGCAGACGCACAGTCGGTAACTCGCGAAGAGAGCCAACACTCCGCCACTTTGCCACCTTCCCTCACCAACTACGTAACCATATACACAGATCGCCCCTCTCACTCGTACACATATGGATGCATCACAAGTGGCATGAGTGGAAGAAGGGCAAGTTAAGCTCTACCTACTACTACTCTAACACAGTAGAGCGCGTTCGTGTCTCGTGTACATACTGTGTAAATGTGAATGTATTGGGTATGTTGGGCTGTATATGTGTGAGTGTGCACGGACGGCTTCGGCAGTTTCCGGTCGGCGCTCACACACCGGCGGCGCGAGACTGCGCCAGTGTCTCGTCAGACTGCGTCGTCAGTTTGTGCGGGTGCAAGTCGTCGCTCGGTGGTGCGTTCATTATCGCTCTCGGTGTGCGCGCGCGCGCGTACTCTGGCAACCCAACACGGCACACCGCGCATACACGCAGATCTCCTTTGCGCGCTCCCTCCGAAAAAACAACAACCTCTCTCCCTCGGGTTGCCACCGGTTTGCGCTGCGTTCCGTTTCAGCCTCACACACAACCTCACTCGCGCGTCGCGGTTTAGTCGTCTCGCTGCGTTCACGGCGTGCGCAGCAACACACTTTCTTGGCGTCGATATGCGAAAACCGTAAACGTGCTTGTGCTAATCAAATAAAATACGTCAGTTTGTGCTCAGTTAATAGTGTGTTTGATTTACTCTCGAAAACAACGTAATAAACAGCCCTTGTTTATACGTGTGTTAATACTGAAGTGCAAGCAACCCACCTCGCGATTAAACCTTACACAAATCGTGCGTTAAGTAAAAAAAAAAAAAACACTTCAATTTCGGGGCTGGCAATCAACTACGCCGTAATTTCATCAACGAACCTGTGTATTTCAATTTTCAAGTTTCAACTACTAAAATTTCGAAAAATTTGAGAATTTGAGAAGTTTGAGTGATTTTTTCGATCTTAGTGCAACGAGTGTCTTTCAGAAAGTGACAGTGTAATATGTGCCGTCCATGATGATGTTGATGTTGACTTGGGGGCTTGAAATGAGCTTGATTAGTGAGCGCCACTGTTGATTTTAGTGATCTGCGACTTTGTGCAACTATTGTTTTCGCCTGTGGTGTTTTCTCTACTTCTTTTTCTTCTTCTGTTGGGTGGTTCGCTTGCCCTGCTAATGTGTGTGCAACGTGAGTGCCTTATTCAGCGGCGTGAGGGACAACGCAACGTACGAGCTGCGTGCTGCGCCGCTTGCTGGAGAAGATGTTTCACCGCGTAGTCGCGTCTTGCAACGATCATTCAAGACTGACACTGCATTTGCCTTCGTTACAATGTTTCTAAAAACCATACAACGTATGTATTTATCGTTTTTTTTTACATTTTAATTCTTGAATTTCAATATTAACATGGTACTAGTGAAATACTCGATATTTATGGACATTTGATTGTGTTACTTTAAACTTTGAGGTAACAATATCATGCTCAATCTCTCACTAGGTCAAAACCTACTCAAATATATCTGAATCAATAGTTACACTATTCTAGAATATTCTCTGAAAGTTTCAAGTCAATCGCTGCACTATTTACAAAGTTATAACTCATTAAATCATATGGTATTCCTTTATTTGCACAATTTTTGAAGCATTTGTTTCTCTCGCAACATCCAGATTACGAATCGGTACGCGATTACGAAAATTCTGCCGATCCGATTTGGTCGTATCATAGCTCATTTTATAGATAATGAAATTCTCTAGAATATGGCGTTAATTGTTAAAAAAACAACATGTATTTACATATTTTTCGTAATTTTAAATTAATTTTTCTTGCGACAAAGATTTTTTCTCACAACACCCCGATTTTCGTACGCGATTGGAAAAAATTTACCGAACCGATTTGGCCTAATCACATCTCATTTTATAGATAACTACATTCTTCTCTGGAATATGACATCAATTTTTTTTTTCAACAGATATGCATTTACATATTTTTCATAGTTTTAAGTTGATTTCTCTTGCGAAATATATTTTTTTCTCGCAACATCCAGATTTTGCATACGCAATTACGAAAATTCTACCAAACCGATTTGGCCGAATCACAGCTTACTTTATAGATAATGAAATTCTCTATAATAAGACATCAATTGTTTTTTGAAAAGAATATCTATTTACATATTTTTCATAGTTTTAAGTTGATTTTTCTTGCGAAAATATGTTCTTGAAACTTAAAACTTTATAAAAACATGAAATTTTAACATTTCTTTGAAAATATGCGGGGTTATATTCAAGCAAATTAAAAAAAAACTGTTTTCCATGTTTATTTTAATGTTCAATATTTATGAACTTAATGTTCATTTTTACAATAACGTTTTACTAGGAACTTTTACATATTTTCCCAATTCTCATTCGTGTGTCAATGATAACATCGTCCATTACACCCACATTACTTAAAATTGTAACAATTGAAGTTATTTGCTCGTTTCACATCGATTTTTTAACGCTCAAAATTTCAAGTTCAAGGCCATGATTTTCTATGAATAAATACCATTCGTTTCAGTTTGTTGTGTACATTTCTCTCTGTTTCTCATTCCTGTTTTTTTTTTTGCTTTCTGTCTTTCTTGATTTCATACACATTCTTCAAAGTGTGATTTTTCCATTTTCACCTTTTGTCTATGCTTTTACACAGTTATTATTCATGTACAGCTTCGTACACAGTTGAACAGAAGTCGTTTCATAGTTGCGGGTGTCTTGGCTTTGTGCCAGGCAACCGCGAGTGCAATAATTACCGATTGATGAAGTGCTCAGCCCGCTTCCTTCCCACATTTTGCATGCGTTTTCTTGGCGCTGAGCTGGACATACGAGTAGAGAGAGCATGGTATGGCATGGCGTGCCATCCACACATGAGTTAATCCAATCTGTTTGAGACACTAAAAGTGTGTAAGATGTGTCTGTAGCATTTCGTCTAGCCTAGGCGCAAAACTGTCAGGCAGTTTGCCAACAATTTACTTTTCCACATCACTACACTCTAAACTAACACTATACACCTACAATAACTGCAGACTGCAACCTCTGCAGTTATTTTTCGCAGCAAACAAACGAATAGACCTTTACAATTTATTATTAATTATCATTCTTGTTTTTGAACAGCATAAAGTGTGGTGAATGTGACATTAGGTGTTGTGTGGTGAAATGTGTGTAATTTGTGGTGAAATTATGTGTAAACCTCTTCATTTAACTTCATGTAACTTCAAATTAATTATAAATAATTGTTATTGTCATACATTACGTGAAAGCTGATTAAGTTCTCTATCTTACATTGTATATATCATTCTATTTTATTTCTATTAATACGAAAAATTATACGGAATGAAAGTTAAAAATATATTTGGATTTGTGTTTCTCGAAATGGAAATTTCATGTTTCACGTTCAATTTCATTGATATTAATAAATAGTTTGAAATATTTATAAACTCATTCTAAAAGATAATTTTACTGGCTATCGTGAGGTAACATCCGGTTTTATTTATTGTTAGCAGCTTTAATGTTATTAAAATATAAATACAAAAAAGTATGAAAAGATGAGAAGAATCATTTCTAGGTAAACCCTTCAGTTTAAGTCCTATAACTTATGATTAATAAATCATAATTATTATTGTAATACATTCCATGAAAGCTGATCAAATTGTCTTTCTAATAATGCATAAATCAGTTTTTGAGTCCTAATAACACAAAAGTTAAGCAGAATCAAAGTTAGAAATAGATTTGGATTTGTGGTTTTTAAAATGCAATTTTCTTGTTTAACATTCAATTTCGTTGTTACTAATAATTACTTTTACATATTTATAAACTCATTCTAAGAGATAATTTTATTGGCTATCATGAGATAGCATTCGTTGTTATTGATAGTAGCTTCAATGTTGTTATAGGGTACATGCGAAGAAATATGTACAAGCGAGTATAACATTTCTAGGTAAATTTTTCAGTTTAAGTTTTATAACTTCTAAGTAATAAAACATTATTGTTATTATCATATAATCCATGAAAGCTGATTAAATTCTCTTTCTAACAATGTATAAATCAGTTTTTTTTAAACCTAATAACACGAAAGTTATACGGCATGAAAGTTAGACATCTATTTGGATTTGTGTTTCTCAAAATGATTCTAAAATTCACTGGAAATTGATTGTGGATTTTCATGATGATCATTACGATAATGAAAAGTTTAAAAAAGGTGAAAGTTAAAAACTCCATAATCGTGTTTGAATTGAAAGTTTTGCAAAGTCATAATCGCAAAACAATTTCAAAAGCGACACGAAACATGCCACACTCATGCCCAGCGTAATAATAGTAATAACGCGCATCGACATATTCACCCGCGAACATATCATTAAACTAATTGCCCGTCTATTATTATCGCAACGCGCTTTGCTTGGTAAATAATATATTTAGTCAATGCATTAATACATCATCACTTCATTCCGCTTCATTACTACCCGACTGACTTTAATCAATTTTACAACCTCCAACGTGTGTTGGAACACTGGATCCTAAAAAAAAAAACTCACCACCAGACTGACCACCCACGCATACTTTAATCACAAATCTATTATTTACGAGCCGACATATTGATTATACAGCTTATAAACATTAGAAATTACAAGTACGTCTAATCGATCGAATTCGAGGACGAAAAACACTCTTGAAGAGAAGACACGATTAATCAATAATGTACATAGCTAATCCACCCCTTCAATTTATTGATCGAATGTTGAAGAAGCGCCCAAAGAAGGCATTAATCTATTAACTCGTAATTATCGATCTGGATGATGTGCTTATGTGCGAGCGCGACACACAAAACATGTCTTTTGATAGTTGACACATATATGTCGGGGCACCTTTCAAAGTGCAATTTGCGTGTCAATAATTCACCGACGATGATGAGGAGCGACCACTTGCGCTGGTAATTTCACTAGCACACACACACACACATACAGTCACACAAACCCCGATGGTTAAAACGTAAATATAAAAGCTGCAATTGTTGAATGTCAGACTGGAACAAATTCATTGATAATGTGTTTATAATATTTTGTGTTAGTTGTTATTAGAAATAAATGAATGATGCATTGTTAGAAAGAGAATTTAATCAGCTTTCATTGAATGTATGACAATAATAATTATGTTTTATTAATTAGAAGTTATAGGACTTAAACTGAAACGTTTACCTAGAAATGTTTCTACTCGTTTTTTCATACTTTTTCATGAATAACAACGAATGCTATGTCACTATAGCCAATAAAATTATCTATTAGAATGAGTTTATACATTTCAATACTATTAAAGCGCAAAAAATCTAACGTTGATTGCATTTTGGGGGTTGACGGGCGGTTAAATTTGATTGGAAGATAATTGGATTTGACTAGACATGTTTTTGCACGATTAATGTGATTTCGTTTCGTTTGAATGCGATGATAACATGCGCATATTGTTTCCGAACACGCGTACCCTCATTTTTTCTTAGAATGTTCATGTTTGGACATTTACATTCTGAAAATATTTCCTTTACTTTGGCAAAAAATCGTTTTTTTTTTTGTTTTCATTCAAATTCGCAGCTGAATTTTGCTGCTAACTTCTTATTGGTATCTGCCATGTATTATATAAATGTACAGACAAATTTTGTCGATTCCAATATCGGTATATTTTATTGGGTTGGTTGAGGTGTAGTGGCGTTGGTTATGATTTATATGTTAACCAGTACTTTTTGTTGCAGTGGCGCACGTGATGTGTGCAGCATGGGGCTGGGGGCGGCGTCCGCCTGCCGCCGCGACACCGCTGGCCCCATCACCGCGGCTGCCGTTTGTCATCCGGTGGCTAGCGCAGCTATTTGTCACGTGCTTTCATCGTTTCCTAGCAAGGTTCTCAGGTAAAGTTGACTCTTTACAAATTTTTGATGTTGCATGGCTACCAGACTAGAATCTACTAGATATCTAGATCTTTAAATATGTACGTTTCCACTTTGCGGTTTGGGTGTTTATGAAAAGCAAAGTAGGAAATGAACAATTGCGAGCCACACACGTAGGCGCCAAACACGGGCTCTCTCGCGACGACGACGACGACAACGCCGACGAATGAAACGAAGTCAACCCAATTAGCGTTGCTGCTCGGCTGTTACTACTTGCCGAGCGCATCATGACATCATTTTCCGGCTTCTTGCGGTTGCGAAATTGCATGCCTGAATTGCACGCAGCACATAGTACGAAGCGATGCTGCGCCGCGACGAAAATTATCTCGTTATCGCGTTTATTTTATCGCCGCAAATTGCCCGCTGCTCAAAGCGCTAAACTGTGCGGTATGACAAGCAGGATATGCAAATTTGTAAATGCAAGTTTATAAATTACTATCTTCTTCTTGCTAACTCTTTGGTCACAAGAGCCTTTTCGGTCAAGTAGAGTTTTTCTCGAAGGCTGACGGAGGCCGAGAGGTGTTTTAGTGCGTCGTTTTCAATCTATTGTTAGTGATACATTCATTTTTAGTGGTGGCTATGTGTGAGAGAGATTGTTTCTAACGTCCCACATCGTCGTCGCCAGCGTCGCCGTCGTCATCGGGTATGCCCATGTTTGATGCACTGCCACCAACCTGTATCAATAAAACGCCCATGCCCGTTGATCGCACGTCGTAGTGGCAATAAAGTTTAGTTGAGTACTTTCTGTGATTAGTTTGGTGCCGATGATGTCATTTGTGTATTGAAGTTTGCTTTTAATCATCTGCTAATTGAAATGTTTCTCATTTATGTGATTTATTTGGTCCCTAACTGAATGTGCATCAAAATGGCTCCATCTATGTGTCAATTTGATGTTGATATTCATCGATCTTTCTTTGTAACTTCCCAAATGTGTAATGTCCCAAATTAAATGTGGTCTCAAGTTTGATTGAGCTAAACTTTTCTGAGCTACACCTTGACTAATTCAAAACTGCCTCCGACCGGATTTAAACTGGTAATTTTCATAGGTTCCGCACTATTATTAAAGAAATGTATTCTAACAAAAATGTTACCAAAGGATATGTTTCTTTAATACTGGTAGCGCAACATCCTAGTAATAAGAAGGTCAGTTTAAATCCGGTTGGGAACAATGAAGACTAAACTATGTCTTGGTGTCACAAAACAATGGCACTTCTAACATTCTGTATATTTAGTCAATCATCAAATAATACATTTAAATGGATTCTTCTTCTTGTGAATGTATTGTGAATATATTGTTGCATTGAAAAAGGAGATATGATGTGCCTACCTGATTTGAACTGTCAAATTTCGTATGTTTTGTATAATTTTTGCAAAATGTAGCCTCATTTAATAGTTTCCAAAGAATATTTACCTTTAAAAGTATACTAATCAATTTAGGTAAATTATGAAGGATTATATAATGCCTCCGACCGGATAATACAAATTGTCTTGATACAATTAAAAAGAAAAGTCTTGTCGTTAATACTATTTCTAATATTTGTATTTGTTTTAGAAAATCATTAAATGTTAATATCAACTCCTTTTTCATTCTTGTGAATATATTTCGTTGAATTCAAAAGAGACACATGTTGATAATGCCCTCGACCGGATTTGAACTGTCGAATTTCGTAAGATTTGTATTATTCTTGTAAAATGTAATTTAATTTAATAGTTCCAAAGGAATATGTAATTTAGGTAAATTAACAAGGGTTATATGATGCCTCCGTCCGGATAATACAAATTGCCTTGATACATTTACAAAGAAAAGTCTGATTGGTACTACAATTTCTAATATTTTTATTTGCTTTGCATAATAATTAAATGATACTATCAACTTCTTTTTTTATTTTTGTGAATATATTTCTTTGAATTCAAAAGAGATACATGATGTTGATCCATTAACCGGACCGGATATAAACTTTCAAACTTCCTATGTTTTGTACTACATGAATAGCTTGTAAAATGTACTTTTATTTCATTATTTTCAAGGAATGTGCCGCTTTATAAGTATACTAATCAAATTGGGTAAATTGAAAAAAAGATATATAATGCCTCCGACCTGATTATTAATTGCCTTGATACAATTTAAAAAAATCTAAGCCATATTTTATCAAGAATATGTCTTTTTCATATAAAGAATATGTCAAAATCATCAAGTAGTGATGAAAAAAATCATGAAAATGAGCATTTTCAACGCCTTTGCATTCCGGTAAATATTATTCATTGAATAATGTGTCCTTAACTAACCAAATTTGTCGCCGCTTGGCGGCGAATTGCCATTGCGCAATATTATGCAAGCGTTTTCCATTCATTTGTACTCGTACTTACTAAAAACAACTCTCCTCTCTTCTGTGTCCACTAATTTATTTTTCCTTTGTGGGTCGTCTGCACATGTGTCTATGTGTTTGTATGTCCACCTAGATAATATGTGTGTGGAAGTCTGTGTAGGTCGATTTCTAACTTTTATGACGCATTGCGCCGCGCCGCTACTCTGTAATATAAACTAATCCTATCAAGAACTCCACATTACGAATGAAAATTACGAATTACGTTTTGCTGCACAGCAAAAGTATACAAGCAGCACACTTTGTAACTGGCCTGGCTCGCTACTTCTTGATTGAACGACGTCCTTGCACAAATTACAGCCCGTTTTTAGCACACCTAGCATGCAGACAAAACATCTGCATGTTAATAAAACGTTTGATTGTTTGTTGCCTATCGAAATTTAGAGAGAAACTCTTTCTCTCTCCTCGTTAAGTTGTCTTTTTTTTTTGAACGTGTGTAGTGTCTGTGCGCTGATTCGCATGCCAACCAGAAAACTTTCTTTCGTAATTAGTATTCGCTCTTCCGAGAGAGGCTCATTTCGTTTATATTCCGCCAGCAAATCGAGAATTAACATTCTCAATCGCGTCTATAATATGCGTTTTTTTAATGCAGGTAGTGTGGGAGCAGTTCAGGAATACTTTCATATTTTATGCTAATGTTTAACAGTTACGAACATGTCGCTTACTTGTCTCTGGGCTACCATATTCACAAGCAATTAACTATTGTGGTTTTATTGGTGTATTTGCAAAAAGAGTTTAAGATTTGCACAAATTTAATGGATGAATTATTTCGTAATTGTTTGAGTACATTTATGTGTTGGTCAGCTGCTTGCTTTGCCTTGCCGGTAGCAATGTTTTTTTGAATGTAGTTTTGCGGTTTTGTTGGTGGCACAACATTATCTTAATTAACAAATTAACACTCTCCGGGGTCGAGTCACACGTCTACATAATGTTTTATTACCATGCGATTGCTGTTTTTTTTTTTTAATAATTAATTTCATGTAATTTTGTTAATTTCATGAGAGAGAAATTAATTAGATTAATTGGAGTTAAAAATTAGGTTTAAAAGTCTAAGAATTAGAAAAAAAACTGATTATAGTTGGATTATATTCAAACTAGAGGGTTTTTAAAGTCATTTTATTGTCAAACGCCATATTTAAGTAGTTGTTGAATTTTTTTTGCAAGTATCAATGTGACAAAACGAAATTTTAAGAGTCTAGGAAAACAGCTGATGATAAAAGTTATATCCGCTAGGCAGGATAAATGTTTTCGAAATACCTGCCCAAAACATAGCCAGTAATAAGAGTGCACTGAAGTGCAAATTTTAGGTATTTTGACTTGAACCTGTAACATGCGGAAACCTGCCAACAACGGAAAATAAAGTTGGCCTTGTAACTTTCTAATTTTATAATTGATAATTTTTCAAATACATTGGAACCTGCTTGTAACGGAAATTTTCGAAACCTACTTTTTTCCATTGTAGAATGTCTTTTTGTGGATAGATTATTTTTCATCGTGGACATTTTTTGTTTCGCTAGGGACAAGTTTCTTTTCATGGGTGATAGTTTTTCCGTGATGGGCAGTTGTTTTCCGTTGCAAACAAATTTGTGGATAGTTGAGCAACGAAATTTCTAACATTGTCGGAAATGTCGTTACAAACTTCGTGACACTAACGACATATCGTTATCGAAGTTTGTAAAATACATTTTTTTGAAATTAGGTCTACAAACAAAAATCGAGAGAAAAAAAGGAAAATGTGACGGTGAAAACAAATTAAGTCAGTTTAGAAGCCAGACGATCTGATGATAATATAAAGTGATAAAAAGAAATTTAAATCTCATTTGAAGTCAGCAGCCAGTGTAGTAACAGCAGCCGGTGTTGGTGCTTGCGTGCCGCGTGGGAATAAAATCATTGCGCGCAAAAGAAAACGCATTAAATGCGCTATTTGCGGCTGTTCCTCGCCGACTGCTGCTTTAAGCAAGTGCAACTTTTTTTTTCGCGTTCGAACTCTCCTTCTTGGCGCACAGCGTACCGCCTTTCGTTCTTTCGCGGCGTGGAACGAAACGGCTGACAAGACGGACAGAAGATATGCGCCGCGTGCAGAACCTGGTGGAGAACACAACGAAATCGAATGTGAAACGTACTAAAATGTGTATTTGGTAGGCCGAATGCGTTTTGTCTGTCCTGCGTTTATGCCAGCGTGTTGTTGTGGTAGTGGTGGTGCCGGTGATGGTGATGGGCAAAAGGTGGACGAGTAAATAGCAGCCGTCATGGCTTTCGTCCTTGCCGCCGGGGCACACGCGCGGCCAGACAGAGGCGCGAAGAGACCATCCACACCATCGTTCATCCACCACGCGGAGACCTACAACAATCGCGTAATTGTGCCGAAGATAGGTTATTTGTTTGCATTTAATGGGTTTTACTTTTTTTTTAAATTTTGATTGAATTTTATTGGTTAATATTGTCATGACGTGTATATACGTCCTTATACAGCATTATACATCATGACTAGACATGTCGAAAAAATATCGAAATTGATAAATATCGCTCTCAAAATTTTGATATTTATCGATAATTTCATTTTCCATAATATCGATGTATCGATATCGAAATTTTTAATATCGGTTTGACATGTTATTGACGTAACCGCAATCTGAGAAGAATTCTGAGAAGTTCAAAATTGACAATTTTTCTTTTAAGGCCACATATTAGGTTCTATATAATAATTCATAATACATTGATATTTGTTGGAATCACAAGATTAAGATCAACATCGATTTTTTGCGAGTATTGCAAATATAATACTACTACTTTTATGTATTATTGCAATTATTATATTTGATGAAAGACTGATAGATCTATATATGTATTATTATTGTTAGTAACTGTAATTAGTCCTGAAATCCATATACAGATGGCGCTCCTATGGAATTTCGATTTAATCGATATTGATATTATCGATATTTCCAAGATGATATTTCGATATCGATATATCGAAAAATTGGAAATATCGATATTTCATCATCGTCGGACATGTCTAATCATGAAATATATATACGTCCAAAAAATACTTCGATAACCTATGTTTCTTAGAACGTATATATAAGTCTTCAAATTAAGGAGGTATAAAGAACGTATACGTACAAAAACTTACAAAAATTGTTCGTAGAAACGACGTATATACACGCCTTCTTCAGGTATATGCGTCGATCACCACCTGTCGGTGAATTTTTGGCAGAGCTATAATAGATTTCTCGAATGACTCTCGAGCATAGTTGACTCGATTGTTTCGCAATTGACACATTGCAAATGTGGCCGTGAGCTATTACGCTCGGCGTGGATCATGATCATGCTTCCACATGTTCACGAAATTCCTCAATGAAAGCAACAACACCGGTACCCGCGTCGCTTGATCCGGCCCCAGCAAGCGGCAAACCGTCGGTCGCCATAAAGAAGAAACGCGCGCGCGTGCGATGTTGTGGCCGCTGCAAACACCATACACATCCATATATACCACATGACCATGATGCTGATGATGATGATGAGTACCGCGTGTGTTGCGGATAAAAGGCCGCAGCCGAATCGACGCTCGTTAATTGCTCACCGCCGGTGCAGTCGCCGCGTCGACCGGCTGTGGCCCGAGAGGAGAATGCGTTTCATCTTCAACGTCAAAACACACACATGGAAATCAAGCAGTTTTCACGATCCCAACGAGATTTTACGTGTCGCGGGAAAGAGATTCAGAGAGATTGCAACAAAAATGTAGAGAAATTTGTTGGGATAAGTGAAACTAACATAAGCTAATTTCACGATTTTAAAAATTTTCTGGTTGATATCTCAATTAAATATAAATTGTGTTGCCTATATTCCACGGGCTTAGAACCTACGGATTATAACTATCAAAATTGTATTTTTTTGCAAATTTTCAACAAAAGAATGATTTCTTTTTTTCACTTCAAATTCAGTTTTATAGTCAATATTAAATGATAGGATAAAAGGGGTATGTTACAAAAATGGAAATGGAAAATATTCATTATTATATTTGAATATGTACATATTCTCAGTAATAAGTTCGTAGATGCTGAATAATGCTTTCTGTATCTGGGAACTAATAAATCAGTAATATGATAATAAAAAAGGTTTAATCTTCGAAGTAACTCATAGCAATTGCATATTCTCTAGTTCGCTAACTGTACGAGTGCGAGGATGCGTCGAATAACTCGGAAATGAAAAGTCTCTCAGAGATAGTCGAATAACGATGGTCTGCACTCGTAAACCGAGAGGCATATAAATCGTCCAATTGTTGTGTTGTCTTGTTGCTGCTCACTGTACTGCTGCGTTTGAACGCTCTTCTTTCAACCATCCAACCAAAGTTGGAAATAATCCGCGTGGTGTTCTGCGAACACACACTCGGTTTACCGCATAAAACACGGCATAAAACGGCAATTAGTTCCGACGTGCATTAACATGAGCAATTAAATTAATTAGTGCGCCATCACTACCTTTACACCACCGCTCACTCTATGAGCGAACCACACGTCAATAGAAGCGCGACGCTTTACAACTACCGAAACTGACAACAACCGAAACATTGCAAACAAGACACAAATCGAATTCATTTCATCAATAATTGAGAAACTTTATTTTCCACAGCTTACAATTTTCTAATTGTGTTTTTTTCGCATGTAATTATCGCCGCGGCAACGGCGGCGACAACTTACAACAGTTAAGATGTAGTACGAGAAGCATTCTGCATGAATTCCACACGTATCAACAATTAATTACCCTGTCGTTCGTTTGTTCGTGGAGTAATTGCAGCGCGGTGTTTCCCCAATCCGGGTGTCGTTCGTTTATTGGACAGCAATGCATATCGGTGGTAATTGTTGTGGGCATACAAATTATGTGCCCACTGCCAATTAGATCACACACACACACACACACACACCAACATACACACACCAACATACACACACCAACATACACACACCAACATACACACACCCACATACACACACCAACACACACACACCAACACACACACACCAACATACACACACCAACATACACACACCAGCATACACACACCAACATACACACACCAACATACACACACCAACATACACACATCAACATACACACACCAACATTCACACACCAACATACACACACCAACACACACACACACACACACACACACACACACACACACACACCAACATACACATACACCTGTTAGATCTATTGGCAATCGGTAAAGTTGAATATGTTGCAGTCGAAGTGTACATTCCAGCC